>OX377203.1:92408359-92485450 GCA_947396885.1 Heligmosomoides polygyrus polygyrus | reverse complement strand
CTGAGCGAAAAAAATTGAAGTGGCTTCACAAAAACATTCATAACTCGACCAATTCTTCGAAGTTTCATAATCCCGCTTGCTTTTCAGAATTTAGAAGAAGAGTTCTTTTTCTTTATATAGAAATCAGTTTCCAAAATTTGGTCTTCATGCGTGGCGGAAGGGGTTCTATTTCGGGTTCATTTCGCAAAAATACGTACCGAAAATCGACCCCCCCCCCCCCGCCCCGCATGAAGACCAAATTTTTGGAAACTGATTTCTATATAGAGAAAAAGAACTCTTCTTCTAGTTTCTGAGAAGCTAGCGGGATTTTGAAACTTCGAAGAATTGGTCGAGTTATGAATGTTTTTGTGAAGCCACTTCAATTTTTTTCGCTCAGAAATCGAATCAAACGCCACGCGTGACCATTCCTTTTTTGGAAAACGATTTTTACACAATGAAAAAGGGCGTTTTATCTACTTTATGAAAAGCTAAGAGAACTTTCAAAGTTCAAAAAACTTACCGAGTTATGAACCTTTTTGTGAACGTTCAATTTTATGCTCCGATGACGTTGGTGCAAAGTCGACCAGAGGTCGATTCAGCCTGTTCTATCCAGAAAATCACGATTTTTCACAGTGAATTAATTAGGACTTCAAAATTCTTGTGGCTGGGTGATATGGGTGATATGCGTATGGGTGATATGCTTCGGCTAAACAATAATATTTTCATGAAAAATGAGAATTTTGTATGCGATCATCCTCAGCGGAGATTCATCGCAGCGGAGAAGCTTAGTTTTTACTGTATTTTAAGCACGACTTAAAATTCTATATGGCACAACTCAACTCTCTGTCGTACTGTCCTTCAGAAGGCAGAAAAAAATTTCCAGCGAGGAGTCCATCCATATTTCAATTGCGATCGATCATGTCAGAGAACGCAGTAGCCGCATGTAAACTGCCGTAACTCGGAGATTTTTTGAGGTTCCTGAAAAATTCATAAAGCTTTAGTAGATGCGTTTTCTATGATTTAAAAGGCAGGTTCTAAAAGTAACATCTTCCATGTGATTGGTGTGTCGATATTTTTTCGGTAAATCGAGACGTCTGATCATATAGAATATCGTTTCAGAGAAACATAGTTTTATCACTGTGTGTCCAACGGGCTTAAAATTTTATGGGGTGCGATTTCACTTTCTGATGCTGTTTCCTGCAGGAGAGAAATTACTTTTCAAGCAAGTCCGTCCTTCGGTTGCCATTCCGTCATCGACTCGAAGAGCGCTTCAAAAATCTTGTAGGGAAAGCACTTAGGTCGTCCTCAGTATTTAACACTTGAAATTTTATAGAGTGCAATTCTGGAAGTAGATGTCGCTCATCAGGCAGAAAACTACCGTGTCCATGACGTCCTGGAAAACCCTGAAAAAATAAAAATCCCTCATTAACTATAAATCTGCAGACAGGAAATCTTTATTTTTCACTGCACAGTAAGCGTCATTAAATGTTTTTTGATATTCAATCCTATTTTTAACTCCAGGAAACGCAAGTGCTTGCATATCTCCGCATTGTCGTAGTCACACCTGGAAAAAAACAACTTATTAATGGATGCAAACATCATCTAAAAACCAGAATTTGGAGAGAGTCCTCTGCCAAAACCGAGAGAGTAGTACCCCCCCCCCCCCTCCAGTTGAGGCTACAGTACGACCTCCCCCCCTTCGATTCCCGAACCTCAGGCTTGACCCTGTTCAAGGGTCGAGCGTTTACCCCTCGTTACCCTGGCCCGCCCACTCCCAACCACCTGGGCTTCTCGAGAGTCCAGTGGCTGCCTTAAGAAATAATGTAGACGCAGACATTTGCCACGCCTCTATCCAAAGGGCGGGTAAAGCCAAGCCACTTGGACTGCAACTTCTAGTGGAGGATAATCTCCTGGGAGTGCACCGTAAGCAGCTGCGTTCGGCGTTCATTTCCAGGAAGCTCACATCTCGCTTCTGCCCGAAAAGACTCAGTGAGAGCGACTCGACTTGGCGCGCCATCAAAACGCTCTCAGGATTGATGAACTGGAAGTTGCCTTTCTCGTATGTGGTACTTCCTTCGCCGCGCTTAGTGCTGACTTTCGCAACACTGAAGACTTCAAGATCTCAGCCGTGAAGGAACAGCGCCACAATTTGGTCCCTGTCTCTGAAGGTGTCAACGTGAAGCAGGAGCGGTCTATTACGGGTGATCTGCACAAGATCTACGGTCAACCAATTCCCATTCGCATGTTAACCAGAGTTGAGTCTAGTGACCGAAAAAACTTCAAAATTCGCGAAGAGATCACAAAACATTTTTAACATCTGTAAATACTGCACGGCAGGAAGGGAGCGGAGGAGTTCCACATGTTCGAAATTTACTGCGTGGTTGCATTTTTATTCACCAACTTTTCGCCTTTCGTATCCACTTGTTACCTGTTCTACGAGAAGCTCATCATCTTTATTCTTTTAGTACATGTCCACTGTCGAAGACTTAGAATTTTTCTAGGAAGTACTCGAAGCCAAAGCTGTCCGCTCGTTTACTCTAGATAGGCCGTCTGATTTCGTGGTACGTTCCTTTATTTGTTCCTGCAGTTTTGGCACGAATTACGAACCCGTAAATAAAATCTCACTATGAGCATGGAAAGCAATGTTACAAAAATACCGAAAACTTCCATTTTTTTTGTATTCAGCTGTTTTCAGGGTCAACCTGCTCTTTCAGAAAGTTTTACAGTTTTAGACATTTTGAGATTTTTGCTAAAAACACTCAACTTAATGCTACAAGATCAGGCACATTTTGTGACTGTGTGATATTACGGAGCGCTACTAGCAGCGGCTCACCTGCGTCACAAACGTGTGGCAGTGAGGTCCCCTCTCGTATGGTCCACAGTGTTTGATGAATTCCCAAGCCACACCGAATCTTTCTCGCACCCAGATTTCTTCACGGGGACGAAGATAGAGCCTAACTCGGCTGCCCACCTGTAGCCAAACACCAGTGCGAGCCGCATCTCGTCGAATCTTAGCCGACGCTTACCCTGTGCCTTTCAACGTAGACCAACGCCATCGATGTATAGCATGCAACGGCAGACAGCAGGAGACAAATTCGGAAAATCATTTCTGAAAGCTGTGCGCTTACGCCTTAGACTTCTTCTGCACTTTACCAGCAAAGGTGTGAGTAGTTTGTGGGTATTTCTTGCAGGTGAGTGGTGCAGACAAATGAACAAAGACAGTGCTAACAAACAATCAATTTATGTGTTATTCCCCTTCAACCTGCAACCAATACGGAACAACGAACTTGAAAAAACCGTGATTATTCGCTTCACTCGTACAGGCTCACACCGCGAGGACGAGTAGATCGCTCGCAGGGGCGGGTACATTGGCAGTCACAAGGTTCTGAACTGTTAAACCCATTTGCATCGTCCGCTAGTAATCACTTGCTACTTCATAAACGTTGCCTTGTGCTTAAGGCGACAAGTATCTTTTTTGTTAACAAAGATGATACAATGCCTTTAATTGGGTTCAGGTAGTAGTCCTTGAAGCATCTCTGAAAACCTTGTCCTCCAAAATCACTACAAATTTCTTCAAATCCACGCTTTATTGATGTAAGAGAATTTCATATAGCAACCAATGAGTTAAAAATTCAGAAGACCAAAACGCTCAACGGAATCTACAAGTAAAATTGGCCCTTGAGCCGTTTTCCGAGGACTGCGGTCTCACCCTGAGCTTGAGCTACCAGAGTTGTTTTCACACGAACAGCTTGCATGGGCTTGACCCGTTTAGGAACAGTTTTTATTTATTGATTTAAATCCACTCGAAGGTGCACTACAACGTCAACGAAAACTTGGAGCCAACAAATAGCCGTCAAATGCAACAGTAAAATGAACTTTCAACCAAAATAAAAATAGAAACCTTACCTTTGTCTTTACCTTTACCTTACCTTATTTATGCCGGACAGGTGTAATCCACGCCCTCCACATGCCGGCCAACCTTTCTTTGAGCTTATTAATGGATGACTGCTGGTCAAATTATTACTTGGCCGTGGGTCATCCAAGTTTGCGATAAGTTGAGCGGGAAAGGTGTTAGGGTAGGATGAGGATCATGCGCTAAGCATCGGGATTCGGAACATGTGCCGCAGACGTCGTCCAACGTTCATGAGCATTAAGAAGACGTGCCGAAGGCTGGGAATCAGAACAATTCCCACATAATCGACGTGTATCGGGATGCAAAAGAAGGTTCAATTCCAATGAGGGGGGGGGGGGAGGGCACAGCGACCTCGGGCCGGAACGCATGTGTGCGTGTCGACAGGTTCACCATGGCGATACCTACAGGGATGTCTGCGGGCTCCACGTATAGACCCACGGCCACTGTACGGCTATCCCTGTACGTATCGTCACGGTGGACTTGTCGACGCGCCCTTTTTTCGTCTTTTAGTCCGATGTTTTTTCGTCTAAATTTCCCCTTTATTTCAGGAAGAAGACTGCAATAGCCACAGTAGGGGTTCAGGTAGGCATGTTATGTTGCAAATATTTATCTCTATGTAGTGTTTGGACGTGAGTATGGAGTGTCCCCCCCCCCATTGGGATTGAACGCAAAAGAATAAATGTCGTACACGCGTGTCCGGACTCAGCAAATGTGTCACAGACGTTATGCAACATGAAATTCGGAAGGCGTGACACGAACACCGTCCAACCTGCGCTTAAATCCAGAAGACGTGCCACAGATCAGACTTTGCGCAACATGCGTTGTATTTTCACATGAACTTTTGAATGCTTCGCGTAACAAGCGCGCGTGCTTGACTCACTCGAATACTGCTACAGGCGTCGGAGGAGTATTAGTGCCTTTGGACAGTATACAGTACCGATCTATCGACGAATATCGATTGATTTTGTTCATGTTTCTGCAGATTAAGCATTTCCGTTTAGGGCTCTCACGATCTATCTCCCTTTCTCGCCACGCATAGAATGGGGGCCGAACGATTTACGAGAAGGGCGCCTGCTGCAAGCATGTCCAGCGACGCACACGACGCAACCGCTTGCACACCACTTTGGCAATCGAACGCGGAAGTCGTGCTGTGTGTCTCTTGTACGCCCGCTATGGCGCGTTCGTCAAGAAGCTCGCGGTGCAATGGATAACAGCGTTGCCTCATGCGAGGGCGGTCGACGGTTCGGTTGCTGTGCGTTGCGGCTTTTTGCATTTCAACTGATGACGAGATCTCAGGGGCTCTAACGTCTACACAATTTTCAGGCGTTTCTGCACATTTTCCCACCTGTATGCGGTTCTTCCTCTTCGGACTCTCCCGCTGAGAGCGACGAAAGCAGTTCCACACGAGTGGTCTGGATAGGCCACACTTCGGATCCCTTCCTCTGCCTAGTTCCGCTCTTGAAGAGCGCAGAACCCAGCTGCTCACCTCCCTACTAAGCATTGTTAGTGCGCTCAGTCATTAATTGAAGATATGCAAGTGCGCTCAGTCATTAATTGAAGATATGCGTGCCTCAGTGTTAGGAGCTCGATCGAGGGAAACCAAAAAAAAAAATCCAAGCTTCGCTCTCAAAATCTATTCCGATTTGGTTTTGGTGGTAATAGATCCACTCGAAACTGGACAGGCTTCAGGAGAGATGCTGCCCTACTATGTCTCGCTGGGCTAATCTACATGGTAAAACCAGTGCTTTCCTGCTATAAAAGTAAAGCCTTAAGAAGAAAAGAAAACGGTCGAAGTGTTCTATTCTCGGCGCTTGGGAGCGAAGCTCCCCACTAGACCTTCGGCGGCCGCTAGGCAAAGTGTCTGTCACCTTAATATTTCTTTCGGTGGTACTTGTCAGCTGACAAACGTCAGTGATGAGTTGGAATTTACCTGAAAGGGCGTAAGGAAGGCCTGTATTAGACCAGTGCTGCATAACAGTCGTTATGGTTGTTAGGAGGATGCTTAGTTGCCATCAAAACTCTTGCGCCAGGAGGGACTCGAACCCGCACCTTCTGCTTTCCAGTTAGCGATGCTCGCCTCAGGCCTATGCCATACCATCGCTCACCCCAAGCAAAGCCTAATGATAGGCTCCCATATCGACCCATCGCTTCGCACGATCGATATGGGAGCTTCTCAATAGGCTTCGCTAGGGGGTGAGCGGTGACATAGGCCTCGCACCACCAGCGCTGTTTGACCGAGCAGAACATCCACGATATCTTCCTAGCAATGTCACCTACCAGCACACACCCCTGATATCGGGATGAATCGGCCGCTGATATCAGCATGAAACCGGTTAAGCTGAAGCTCTGAAGAAATGATATTTTCATTTTTGCTTAATCCTAGAGCGGGTGTTATAGATGACAAGTGCTCCGACACGCCTAACGGCGTATTTCGCACTTGCGCGCTTCGCGCGACTTTGTAGCATCACTGACCTATGGAAAGTAATTTTGTAAAACATAAAATTAGCTAGCATCTATGACTTGGTGCGTACTTTATCGGCATCAAGCCCTTCATCACTTCGGTACCTTCATCATAGACGGTCTTTCCTGACCGGCCGGTAATGTCATTGGTTTGTGCTGTGCAGTACTTCAGTCTCTCAGGTTGTTCCTCCGCAATCGTTCTCATGCTCAACAGCTAGTGCTTCAAGTTGTCGTTGACATGTCTTCCAGGTTCCCACTCACTCGTTTCTTCCTACTGGATCTAATTGCTAGTCCACCTTTACAGGTCTTCCCTCCCCTCTTTAGCTCCCGACAAACTCTTTTATATATAGGTGGTGAGGTGATGGTGATGGTGATGGTAGTAGGTGGTGATATCTCACATAGATTAGATCATTCGACTGCCCTCGCTGTGGATGATGCGGCGACCTCACTTCGGTTAGATCACTCGACCACTCTTGCTGTGGATGATGCGACGTACTTCACTTCGGTTAGATCACTCCGCGGACAAACTCTTTTATATATAGGTGGTGATGGTGATGGTGATGCTGATGGTGATAGGTGGTGATATCTCACATAGATTAAATCATTCGACCGCCCTCGCTGTGGATGATGCGGCGTACCTCACTTAGGTTAGATCACTCGACGGACAAACTCTTTTATATATAGGTGGTGATAGAAGCTGTTATGAGGATATTTAATTGCGATCAAAACTCTTGCCCAAGGCGGGACTCGAACCCGCACCTTCTGCTTTCCTGGCAGCGATGCTCGCCTTACACCCCCAGAGCTGTTTCACCGAACAGAACATCTACGATATCTTCCTAGCAATCACCATGAAACCGGTTAAGCTGAAGGCTGACATCAGCGGCCGGCTCATCCCGATATCACGGGGTGAGTGCTGATAGGTGACATTGCTAGGGAGATATCGTGGATGTTCTATTCGGATAAACAGCGCTGGAAGTGTAAGGCGAGCATCGCTGCCCGGAAAGCAGAAGATGCGGGTTGGAGCCCCGCCTAGCGCTAGAGTTTTGATCGTAACCAGACATCGCAACTCCATCTAAAGGTCTTCGCACACTTTCGCCACCACGCGGCGCGGCACAACGATTGCCATAGATATCGATTTGCCTCGCGAGGCGATTCTGCGTCTCTGCCCCATGCTTAAAGATAGGGCTGCCGCGTGGCGGCGAAAGTGTGCGAAGGCCTTAACAATTTCTATCGTCTATAACAGTCGCTCTAAGCTTAAGCAAAAATGAAAACAGTCGTTATGGTGTTTGCGAACATTGATGTGTAAAATAGCACGTATGAGGGACAATTCGCCAGAGTGGGCTTGGTGTCGAATGGATTTAGCCGCTTGGATCGCATACACCCTGGAGTCCCTTCCCTAGCCTGATTCTGCGCTCAAAGGACGCAGAAGCTAGCTGCGGACTCCCTCTGGGCGACGAAAACGAGCTCCAATGACAACGGCTCGGATGACGTGAGCCGGCGATAGCGCATTACCACAGCAGCAAGTGATTAGGTCTAATGGTTATCCTCGGTAGACCTCAAAAGCACCATACGCTTGATAAGCGTTAACGCGGCTTATCAAGCGATATGGTGAGCGATAAGCCGCGTTATCTAAGCTTTTCATTTACAATTATCCGTTAAAGTTACGTAAAGGGCTCCGCACACTTTTGCGGCGTTTCCGCAGCCCTATCCTTCAGCATAGGGCAAAGACGTAGAGGCCGCCGGCAATGGCAGCCTGCGCCGTCCCGCACCCTCTCAGTTTTGCAGCATTGCCGTACCGACGGCAATAATGTTTCAAATCATTGTTGCCGTCGGTGCGGCAATGCCGCAGGTAGAGACTGTCTGCGCTCTAGTCGATCGCGCTGGGAAACTGAAATGAAAACACATGCGTCCTTTAAGTTCTGTTAATTTTTGACGATCTGGACGACGTCTGTGGTGGTATTTTGTTGTTCTTGTGCTGGTGTTAGCTATTTCGCTTATTTACAACCCTTTTGATGGGTTTGGTGTGATAAGTTACTTATAGCGTGAGCTATTGTCCCTTCAAGTGTCCAAAATCAATCCACAAGTATATCGCTCGAAGTTTTGCCGCGGGATTATTGTTTCGGAGTGATATTATTTCTTTGTCCTCCCATTTCAGGAAATCAATGAGCCACATCATCTCAAGAACCTCCTAGGCCTATGTCATACCACCGCTCACCCCGAGCGAAACCTAATGATAAGATCCCATATCGATCGCGCGAAGCGATGAGTCGATATGGGAGCCTATCATTAGGCTTCGCTCGGGGTGAGCGATGGTATGACATAGGCCCTACGCTACTACTCTACTGAAGAGAATGGATGAAATGGAGAGTTCCAGCTGATTTCTTGATTTGGGCGCGCGTCGTTCATCGGAGCGCGGTTTCCTTCGGAGCGAGTAGGTCCCAATTGGAGTGCGCCGCGACGGCGCCGTGCTGCGGCAACGCCACAAAAGTGTGTGGAGCCCTTAAGTCGTTAATGAATCCAGGCCCTGGTTTTAGCGGCCAGCGGCCACTCGCTGCGGTCTCCCACCGAGGGTTCGCCTGTGTAATTCGAAGAGTGAACGATTTTGCTCCATCGCCAACGCGCGACTAATTGATACGGCAACCATTCGACGTTTGTTCGCCAGGATCATGCTAGTTGCGGAAAAATGTCTTGTGGTCTCAGCATCCAACGAATACTATAAACATACGTTTTTCGAATAAGCGAAGAGTTTGAACAGAACAGGAGGACGCAGCGAGTGACGTCTTCGAAAATGAACCTCACCTAGCCCGCGAATCACTAGTAAGAGACAGCGCTCTATCATATCACTCGCACATGTACGTATGTCATTTTTCCAGCTGACAGCGTCAACGATACGCTGAAAACCAACAAATCACAACTTCTGGTGCAAGATGGTTGGTCTGAGTCCTATGCTATTCTCGCCCAACCGTCCCCGACCGGCTGCCACGTGGTCTACGGCCACCTCCCCGGTATGCACATCTCTCAGGCTGATCCAGAGTACGAGCCACATCGTGAAAAAGTGGAAACGGCGTCCCCCTAGAAAATTGTTCGGGGTAAAGGCCCCCGCACACTTCTGCGGCAACGCCGCGCCCCTATCCTTAACCATAGAGCAGGGACGCAGAGCTCGCCGCCGGCAGCGTCCTTGCCCTATCCTTAACCATAGCGGCGAGCGGCGTTGCCGCAGAAGTGTGTGGGGCCTTTAGGCCCCGTTTATACTTCGACGCCGAGCGACACGACGCCACGTATAGTGACCATATTGAATGAGTAAAATGTTCAGTTCAATGCAGAACACGACAAACGTTTTCCACATTGAACTGAACATTTTACGATGCACTTCCTATTGCAAGCATTTAACTGTGGAGCACCTCATTAGGCACAATTTAGGTTTTCGTGGCCAAACACTCAAAGGACTCCGAGAGCTCAAGGAAGTTCGAGATTGATCAACGACCGCCGGTTTAAAGGGAATGACATAAAGCTGAGCCTTCTGGTGCACTGTATCAGGTGAACTAATGTTTTTTCAGTGAAGACTAAGCGAGTAACCAAAAATAAACATAAGTAATTCTCCTGGTTCAGTCTCGTTCTGTTGGAAATTAGAAAATTCAAGCTGATAGTAAAATGGAGATTTTTCCCTACGAATGAACTTTCTATTTATTCAAAACCGTACTTAAATTATTGACTTTCGACTTTGGATGTCGGGATGGACCAAAACTAAGGATACCAAACCTTATCTAAACAGTACACGTGGAAAGCGTGGCGAGTTTCACGTCCTCGGCAAAAACCCGCTTTCAAATCCTCGCCTAGCTACCGGTCATCTGTAGGTCTTCGACCGCTCACCTGTAGGTCGAAATAGGTCACCTACAATTACATTGTTGGTTCACCCACTTTTCACCTGCAGGTGAATTCTCCCAGTGCCTGAGTGGTTTGAGGAGACTATGCATGGTGCGATAACACTTCGATGGTAAGTCGACGCTTTAAAGTTAATGTTACATATTTGCGGCAACTCTACAGGCCCACAAAGGATTCAATTCCTCAAATAATCTATCTAACGAACTGCATTCAAAAATCTGTACATGTACCTAGACGATCACTGTAATAGTAGCGCCCTTTAGTTGGCAGTGTGGGATAGTGGGTACCACATGGCCTCCACAACGGCCACGACGCCCTTCTTCGTCAAGACGGGACGACCTTTCCCATCGGGACGAAGCCATTCGTCTTCACCGTCAGGCAAGCTCCCCGACACTGTCAGGCAAGCTCCCCGACATCGCGGTGGAGACGTGGTAGGTGAACCCTAGGAGAACGACTACATCCATCATTTGTGCAAGGTTTACTCGTCGACAGGGAACTCGGTAAAAGCGAGTCTGCAGTTTGAGCTGGAAACAAGAGATGGACTAGCTGCTGCTCTGAACTACATCCGTCTAGAACAGACGGAACACCGCCCCTATGAGCAGAACTCTGTCCACGATGAGCTCAAAACTTGCGGTTTCGTAACCCAGTTCGCGGTGGACCGCTTTCATAAAACTTTAGGATGCTTCAGCCTGGATTTTGGTTCCAGAAAACGATGGAAGATGATGTCTCCTCCTTCGTCTGCGTGCCAGATCATCGCCCAGATGAGGACTCGTTCCGGAGCAAAGACTGCATCCACATTATGAAGAGAAATCGCGTAATAGATAAGTCAGTTAAATACGGCTGTTTTTCGCCGTCCTCCTGATCACACTAAAGCTGCTGGAAAATCCGAAGAGTTTTGTGCTGACAGAACTCCGCCCACCACTGGCAGAACACCGCCTATGTCAGACGGAGGCCGGATATCAACGGCTATACTTGCAGCAATAAAGCAATACTACCTCGTAAGGCAGCCACTGGACTCTCGAGCAAGCCCAGGCAGTTGGTGTGGGCGGGTCAGGGGGTAGAACGCTCGTCCCCCATAAAGAATGTACGTCAGTGGCTTGTCCAAGATGAGCAAATGTGTAGCTGAAGAAATCCTTGGCGGAGCTGAACAGGACTCCACCTGCTCTCAAAAAGTCACCGCCCAGACGAAGTCACTGTCATCTTTGAGTTCGTCGCTAATTCCATAGTGACGAGGACGACTTAGTTGGTACAGGAAGGAGCCCGCCCACTGGTGCAGATAGGGCTCCACCTACAATGGTTGAATTCAAGAATGGACTGCATGAGGGTTACAGTAGTTATTCCTGAGCACTCTCCCTTATGGAAGTGTGCATGCAGCTTTGGTCCCTTGCAACTTGCTTCTCTCGGTAAAAAAAGAGCCGAAAACGAACTTCTAGAGCTCATCAGTCGCTATACAGAAAACCTAACAACTAATGAAACTTCTTTGCTAACTATAAGCATGAGGACTCTGAAAATCCTGCAGGGCCAGGGTTGTACGGAAAGTTTCTCATTGAAACCGGAATAGGAGGAAGTCGAATCCGAAACGATGTCCGAAATTACTGTTATTGCGTTGACTGACATATGGCTCAGGTGACATTCAGCTGACTTTTAACACTACTGGTGATAGATATCATCACCTGAAGATAGCTCCGCTCTCCAGAATGTAGAAGCTTGTAAAAATCAGTTTTTGGTGCACGTTTATAGAGGCGGGTCAAACCTCACCTTCCTTTCGTCCAACAAATTTGTTCAAAAATGTTTAAATTAACAGCATTAAGCACAACTACATGTTATATCTACACCAGACGTTCAACGGCCTGCCGGCCGCCAAACGTCTGGTTGGGGCTTCGCCCCAAACCCGGAGAATAGAACACCCCGAACGTCTTCTTCTCCTCTTTAGCCCTTCTCTCATTCATTAAAAAACTGGTTTTGCTATATAGAATGGTATAGCGGAATAGGGCAAAACAGGTCCATTACCTTCACTGGACCACCCTTAACTGGTCCCTTATCACTGGTTCCTCTTTATTGTCAGCCCCTTTCCGGTTCACCCTTCACTGGTCCCCCCCCCCCCTTCGTCGGTCCCTACTACTGCTCCCACCTTCACTGGACCTCCCCTTGCTGGTCCCCTCTTTGCTGGTCATGCTATCCTTCACCGATCCCCATCGCTGGTCCCACCCTCACTGGTCCTCCTTTTATCCATCAACCCTTTTCCGGTCCCATCTTCACTGGACCCCTCCTCCTCCTTCACCGGTCCACCCTTCACAGGACCACTCCCCCCACTTCACCGGTCCCCATTACTGGTCCCTTCTTCACTGGTCCCCCTATCCTTTACCGATCCCCATTACTGGTCCCCCTTCTATTCATCAACCCTTTTCGGTCCCTCTTCACTGGACCCCTTCCCCCCCCCTACCCATTCACCGGTCCCCATTACTGGTACCTTCCTCACCGCTCCCCTCTTTCACTGGTTAACCTTCTATCGGTCCCCCCTTCACTGGACCCCTCCTTCACCGCTCCACCTTCACTGGACCACTCCCCCTTCACCGGTCCCCATTATGGTCCCTTCCTCACCGGTCCCGTCTTCACTGGACCCCTCCCCCCTCATTCACCGGTTCCCCCTTCACTGGACCCCTCTCCCCTCCTTCACCGGTCCACATTGCTGGTCCCACCTTCACTGGTCCCTCCTTTATTGGTCAACCTTTACCGGTCCCCCTTACTGGAACCCCATCCTTTACCGGTCCCCCATTACTGGTCCCACCTTCACTGGTAACACGTCGTCTAAATCCGGAACCCTCGCGCGACATCGGTGACACCTCTTCTGAATCCAGGCACTTGATGAACGACGTCGGTGACATGTGTTCTCAACCCGAACGTGCATTGCGCGACATCGGTGACACGTCGTCTGAGTCTGGAAGGCCTTTCGCGACATTGGTGACACCTGTTCTGAATCCTGGCACCTGATGAACGACGTCGGTGACATGTGTTCTCAACCCGAACGTGCATTGCGCGACATCGGTGACACGTCGTCTGAGTCTGGAAGGCCTTTCGCGACATTGGTGACACCTGTTCTGAATCCTGGCACCTGATGAACGACGTCGGTGACATGTCTTCTCAAGTCGGGCCTGCTTTGCGCGACATCGGTGACACGTCGTCTGAGTCTGGAGGGCCTTTCGCGACATTGGTGACACCTCTTCTCAACCTGAACGTCCGTCCGACATTGGTGACATGTCGGCTGAACATGGACGCCTGTCGACAACTACAACAGTTGACAACTGGTGACAACTACAACCCCCCTCCTTCCCCATATTTCCTTCCAACACACTCCTTCAGCACTTCTGTGCAAACAAACACACCCACAAACACACGCACTCACCCACAGACAAACGACCGTTCTCGCTTATATATAGTAGGATAGGATACGATGTTATATGCTGTTCTCTCTGATGTTTCATTTCAATTCATTTTTTTCTATCCTTATTTTACGATTTATCCGTATGTTTGCTATGATAACGATTGTTCTTTTGCTCTTAGGTTCTCCTCACATAAGTGACAACTTATGTACCTGAGCCTGATTCGGCTAGAGTGAGACGGCCTGATGTGGATCGACACAAGATAGATCTCTCTCTGGGTTTCACATAATTTTTTTCCTCAAATTTCGCAAAATTCTGCACTTTAATTGATGCGTTGTGTAATTACGTGCCGTGTATCATAGCTGACGACACATTTATCAGAAGCTTTACCTCATTGACGCACAAAATATTCCCAGTCGCAGTCACTGATTCACGCACACGCCCACGAACGCAAACGAACACAATGAAAGAACAATGGTACCAAGTTGCTCATCACTCGAAAAGGATGGGCGTGGCTACTCACGAGTGGGCGGAGGTCTAGCAAGAGTTGTGAGAAGAACGGCCCTGTCGATGATGAGAACTCGGCTTTCTCGAAATGGAACCTCTACGGCTACGGGCAGGCAGAGGAAATCGGAGAGCAACATCAGGTTGAAAGGACAACACGGACAAGCACGAGCACTATACTTCGCGGGGGTAACGCCCCCTTGGACGAGTTACACCGCCTTGGAGACGACAGGCTACAGTAGAATAACATGAAGAGAAAGGACAAGCGTTGACCTATATATAAATACACAGCACAATCAGTCAAGTAGGAATGCAATCAATGATCAGAGAGCCAGCGGACAATTCAATCGATAGCTAGCTGTTAATAAAAATGTCGATCGATAATCGATTGGCGGTCATCGAACATCTATATGTGAGTGTGTGCGAACAAGGATGAGCGCTTTGAGACTGTCTGGATATATGTGCGTACTGATGTGGATATTCTGATGACGATGATGAGAATAGCTGAAGGACGTGAGTGCAACGGTGGTGGTCCTATCGGGATAGGTCGAGGTACGGTAGTGCAGGTCGAATCGCCCGTGTGATGCTGTTGTGGTGTAGTATGTACAGTTCGGGGTTTTAGTTAGCGGCAGCGACGGCTACTGTCGGATTCACCGTCCTTGACTTTAGTTCGCCGTCTTCCAGTACCTGCAACAGTGAGATGTAACATGAATATTGATTGGCGTTAGCACGAATATTGATTGGCGTTGGCGCGACTGATAGTCAGCGCACACACGGTGTGAACCCGGCCAAAATGGGAACTGGACAGTCATAGTACGACTACAGTACACCCACAACGGGAAATACCGTACCTCGACCACCTCCTCGTCCTCGTTCTCCGTTCGCTTCGTCACCACCTTCTTGCCGTCGATGATCTTCGTCGTCGTCGACGTCTTCCTAACGGTTGCGTTCTTCCCCGGTTCCGATGCTGACGAGAAGCGAATCACCGTAGAGAAATGACTAAAATACATCGACTATCGATCGCCATTTGATCGGTTATTGATCGAAAATCGACTAAATATCTGAACAACGCCTTACCAGTCATCATCCTTCTTCTTCTTCTTGCCATCGTCGTCATAGAAGATATGTACTCGACTTGAGGGGAACTTGCTCTCTGAAGTATAATGATTGCTACAGACCGGACACAATCCGTCCTCTATATAGGGCAAGAAAATGTCGATTAACCAAACTATATTGAATACAATTATATTGTAAGTTACTCAGTTATGAAATGATTTGCAGAAGAATATGCTATGATTAAAACTTTGGCGCATGTCGTTAATGTGGCCTACGTGGTGAAGGTTGCAGATATCAACCAACAAGAACACTGATCGTACAGGCTCAATTGCTACCAAGTGGAGCTTGCACGGTAAGCGCTCTGTATGGCTGACACGTTCCTAAATCCCAAGTAGGCCACATTCACGACTTGTGCCATAAGCTCTTGTTTGTTGAAGTTAATAAATGATAAAAACCCGCTAGCCGCTTTATATAAGGCGTATTTCGCTCCGAACAGATATCTTAGAAACTCATTGTTAGTCTACGCATACGGAACAAGTCTGTCGAGATCGTTGAAGCTCTGGTTTTACACCAGTGTTCATCTCAGGATGGAATCGTACTCAAAATCGATTCGCAAAACGTGAATGCAGCGCATTTTCCCTGTGTGCTGCGATCCCCATGAATCTGCAGACAGTAAAGGCGAGGACTAGTGATGCTTAGTCTACAAAGCAATCCAGTCAAGTAAAGTAGTTATAGTTATAGTTTATTACGTACGTTTAAGAATACGTTCGAAAAAATGATCGTAGATAAAACAATTCAACACAACATTTCAGTGCTCAAGAAGTCGGATTTCAGCAAAGCCTTTAGATGACCGAAAGAGCTAGGGGTAGGTGGGACGTCATGCTTAGGTGTAAGATAACTTTCCTAACCTGGTACACCGCAAGCTGACTAGAAATGGTACCAGTGCGCACTGATTCGAACCGCAAGTGTTTCAAGAAACGACGCCTTCAACCGATTGAGCCACAAGCACATGGGGGTGAGGATAAGGATAAAGGACGGCGTTATTCAATTCAAACCCAGGGCGGGAAATCCGAATCAGGAGCCTAGTATCGGGTACAAGCGACAGCCGGCATCTCCTCCGACTGTAATGCACCCGCCCTACTTACTAGGGAAGGGTTTCGAACTCCCATGGAATTTCAAGTTGAGGACAGAGTCATTAGAAAGAGCTCGGAATGCTGATTACGAATATGGGTGTCAACATTGCAATATGGAACTCCTGAGCGAGTTATGACCTGCCGAAATCGTGGGGCCTCACCACAGGCTGGCTGTGCAACACATCTACCACGAGAGTGGTGAGTTATCGGGGCTTCGTGAGAAAGGCGCACTAGGTGCGGCGGTGGCGCAGGGGCAGTGCTCCCGCTCATCAGGTGGTACGTTCTTGGTTCGCTTCCCGCTGCTGCCTAATTTTTGCAAATTACAATTTATCTTTGAAATAACCATTTTTTTTCTTAATAGGGGGATTATATGACACATATTTATTGAAACAGCTGGAAAAACTACTATACATGTTTGTAGAAATGCTTTAAGGCAAAAAAGCTGTTATGGTAACAGTTTTATTTATTATTTTACACAAATAGAGTCCAAGTCATATATTGAATAACTAGAGATGTTTATAGCAACCTTGGCAATCATGGAGCAAAGCAAAAAAAATGTGGGAAGCAAAAAAGGATATAGATGTGATAGTCAGGGATATAACTAAATAACTAGCTTCTAGAAGAACCCAAAAAATCGCAAAATGGCAGGGTCCCAATAAACGTGTTAAATAGAGCATGGAAGCTGCCCATATATCGACCTCTTCCGGATGCTAAATGCAATGCACTTTTCACGCACCATGCAGGCATGTTGAACTCGCCTCTGACACGAAAAGCATGAGTTGAAGATTCATTCTTTTCGTGGAAGTCCGTTAGAAAAAACCCTTGTAAGATAAGAGTTCCACAGTACAGCTGGCAAGGATTTTAAGCTGACCCAATATGGAGTCTCAGGCGCACAAATTGCGACTTTTCCACGTGCGCCATGTACATGGCCCTTGTAAGTAGTTTTCAGCTGAACTTGATGGAGCTTTCTGTCGTAGTCGCGAATGTGAGCAGCATTGGGAGGTAAAGACGCACCGGCTAATCAGGTCACACCGAATGGGTGTGCCATTCGAGACTGCGTGTACGGTCGGTTCCCGTGATTGACTAGCATGTGTTTGGTTGGCGCGGTGCTTGGTTATTATTGGTTGGCGCGCTCCCACGTCCCTATGTTGCCAACATTCGCGACGTGAGCCGATTTCTCTAACCGATGATTCTTCAGCAAGGTGTGACAAGGTTCCTTTTCGCGCCTTCACCCATCAGTCACGTTTGCTTAGCGCTTCTTCTGTCACATTCATACGCACACGGTACAACGGGAACTGTTGTTATCGCTGACACACCCAGCGCCTATAGTAGGGGCAAATAAACAAACGCCATAGGAGGAGTCGTAAATCCGTTGTGGAACGATAGAAAACAAGAAAAGCAAACGGAAGACTGCCAAGAAAAGGAGAGTGAAAGCGATCGAAGAAGCAGCCTAAAAGTGTCTTCGCGTCGAAGTTTTAGAAACGGTGTTTGCCAGAGAGATCTAGCTAAGAGATAATCCTAGCAAGAAATCATTTGATCGAATTTGATTTTGATCTGATTGATTGAATTTGATTTGATTTAGACAGTACATAATTCACCAAACGACAGAAGATACCTTGGGTTCTCTAACTGGAGGGGTTCTGCCCGGTTCTTCTAAGGTTATTGTATCTTTCCACCTGCGAACTATAAGGTTAAAGCCATGTAAGCTTCCTAAACTAGCGAACTTTTACGTACTATGAACCCAGTCCAACTCCTGAACCCACCACATTCCCATAAATTATCGTCTTCCTTTCGCAGCTCAAGGCGCCGTCATCACGTCTTAGATCGGCTACGAATCGTCTACGTCAGCCGGCTATCGGGTCCTTGTCAGGCCATTCATCATCTCTGACGATGGCTGCCGCTCCAGAAGTGCATCATCTGACGACTTGGATGAAAAACGTCGTCTACGCAGCAGACGAGCCCATCGCCACCTAATCTCAGCCAATGCGGACGAACTGCAATGAACCCGCCGAGGGATTTCTCTCCCTCTCTACATGGAGATAGACGACAAAATTGGGCGCCATCCAGTCTCTTTATGGGATGCGCCACGCATTAAACTCCCACGGAAGATTGTGGAGCAATATGACTGTGTATTACTGCCGTTTGAGAGAAATCCACTGCCTTTTCCTTCCCATACAACCCTGGTATCGATTCGCAGTACTAGTCGCTAGTCTGGCCCACATAGCGATGGGGGCACACCACTTACAACCAACCAGAGCACCTCACGTCTGCCGGTCAGGGTAAGCGGTACCGTACACGTCACCTCTCATAGCGAGTGGCAAGCCTGCTGATGCGGCTTGATTGGTCTGACGCGTCCCTCCTCATGTAGGCCACATTAGCGACTAGTACTTAATGCACCAACCCAGGGCTGGCTTGTTTGGTTTGTGCTAGACCTGAACCCTCAATCAAATCCTCTGTCACACGAGAGTCGTTGCCTCCTCTGATGTTAAAACTATTCAAAAAATAGAACCACAAACAAAATATAAAAACAGAAGAATAGTAGGAAAGTGAGGAAAAAAGTGAATACGAGAAGAATTTGCTAACGCGAGGAAGAACAAGAAAAATGAACGAACACTAAATAACGGCGTTAGTCGGTTCTTTATGGAATGCGCCACGCATTCTGCTTCTACGGGATGTCATGTGGGAATTCAAGCGCGGCAGCCCACACAAAGACTTGTGGCTGCAAGTCAATGAAGAGGTGAGAGTTTTTCCCACCCAGACAAGTCCGTTCAACCAAATAAGAATCGCTACGAGCTTCTCGGACGCATGGTGCGATTTTGTCATTTAATGTGCTCCGTTATTGCTATCATGTTGCGCCTTGCAACAAAATATAACTTATTTTTATTAATATTTATTATTTCATTTATTACTTTTTCTCAAGGCGGGAAGCCCAGAGCAAGAATCTCGATACCGAGTGCACGCGACAGTCGGCGCCTCCTCCGGCTGCGCTACCACATACCCCTACCGAAAAAAGACAAAATTGAAAATTTTGTTTAAAAAATCTATATTTGATTTATAGTTATGAGAGAAAGGTTCCTCTCGAGAGCACTGGCAAGATGAACCCTTAAATTTATTTCGCTTAAACACTAATTTCTCTACAAATTTTATTAGAAACCGTAAAAATATATAACTGTTCGAGCGTTAAAATTCGTTCAAAAAGTGCAGCATAACCAAAAAATAAAAATAGCAATTTTATACAGAAAGTCTTAGAAGCAGTGACTCACTTTTGAAGAGGAACGAGTCCGAGGGGAATGCAAACGAGTCGTCGAAGAAGATGTCCTAAAGCAGCAGAAAATAGTATTCTTTGTTTGCAAAAAAATTGAATTTGAAACAGTTTGAAAAAGATTTACACATCTGATTCGTCACACTCACTATCCTAGGCACTTAGAGCAGCGACAAAAAAAAAGAATTTTTTAGGATTGCCATCTTGAGAAAATGTGGTTTCAACCACGTTATTTTTAAAAACATCATACAGAGTACGGCTGGGATAGCTATAATTTGATCATGCAGAACTGCTGAGTTACTGAGTGGCCGGATAGAAATAAGCATTTGGGCGTCGGTAATTTTTATAATAATCTCTAACTACGTAAAATTTATCTTTGAGCGTAGTCAGGTTTCAACGGCTGCATACGGAGGAACATTCAGGTCAAGGATAAAATTGGAATGCGCCACGCATTCTACTTCTGGAGATGTCGTGGAGGCGAGTTGAATGCGTATTTGGCCATACAATGACTTGCGGTGGCCAGGCGATGAACAAATCAGTGTCCTATCCTTCCCGGAGAAATCTGGTACCGAATCAGCGCTCCCAGAATTATGGAAGGCTTGGTTGGCCTGGGCGGGAAATCCAAACCAGGAACCTGGTATCGTAGTCACGCGATAGCCAGATCCTCCTTCGACTGCGCTATGCTAAAGAGCAACATTAGTTTAGGAAAAACTAGAAATCTTCCTGATCTAACGGCAACTTCGTCTTTAACAACCATAAATGATAAGACCAGAAAAGTCGCAGATTGTAAGGATCGGCGCCTATGAAAAAAAAATATGAAAATTGAAAGAGGCTGGACCTGACTGATTAAGATGGAATCGATTAGTTTTCTGTTTTTTACTGAAGCCTAGAATGGAAGAGAAAATTCACGCAAAATTGAGGCTGTTGCTATGGAGGCCTGTGAATGGCAGTGGTTCTGCGCTTCTTGCTTGACGGCCTTTTTCGGCTCCTTTCAAGGACCATCATGTTGAACACGAAATATACAATTTTCACGTTAAATTGTGCACTTTCAATTCAAATTGGACACTTGAAGACAAGCCTAACGCCTTCGAAATCAAACTGAACACCTTCCAAATTAAAACGAGCACCTTCCACAATAAACTAGAGACTCCAAAAAAGTTTAGACGACATTTTTGTTCAAGGGAAATTTGCTTTATCTTTCTCTGAAGTTTTAGTTCATATGCCTAGTAGGTGAACACGTTGTTTGAATTTCTATAAAAATTTTATTTTTGAGGAAAAATGATGTTTTACAGCTCGTTGTAAAGAGCACGAAGGTGGCCGTTTTCTAGTGCCAAAAAAGAGATTCCGCCATGCCCTCGTCCAGGACGTCGCGGTTTTTGTTCGATTGAATACAAAACCCCTGCTTGCTTGGAGTTTTATACCTGTAGACTGTAGCGCAAAAACAATTGTAAAGGACACACGAGTTTCCGAGTGCATGGCGCGATTTCGTCTTTCAGTGCACTAGATTATTACTCCATGTTGCGCTTTACAACAAAATTTTACATTTTATTCTTTCTCAAGAAACAAAATTTTACAAAAATTGTTGCACTCATTCGAGAAGCTGAAGAAAAAAATTTCAAAGAAAGTTGTACCAAATTTTCCTTGAACAAAAAATTATTCTAACTGCCTTGGAGAGTCTGTAGCTTAACCTGCAAGAAGCCCGCTTCGATTTGGAACTCGTTCACTTTGATTTCAGAAGCATAAAGTTAGTTAAGAGGAGTGTTCAATTTGACGTGAAAACGGTACATTAAATAGTTGCGCAGTATAAGCACCTGTGGCTTAAGCCGAATGCGCTGGTTTCCGCTTGCACCGCGAATTGATTATAGAGTTGGGATTGTTCAGTCCACTCCCTGGCTCCGACAGGGAGCACAGAGCAATGACGTATTTGAACTGCATCTACGATATCGCAGACGTAGAATGCGTGACGACCGCAACAAGCTGATGAACACCGGCCCTTATCCTTTTATTTCACTCCTCGGTCCACTATTTCAATATTTACTTCACTGTTCGAGCTACTATTGAAAATGCAGGACCCTGTGTAGAGCCTAAAGCGCTAGGCTCCGAACTGACTTCTACTGGTGCCGTACTCCCTGCAAGATGCCAGTTTCCATTGTGATTCTCTCTTTCACATGAGGAGAACGCCTCTTGAGGTGAAGCGACACTCCACGCGTCGTTAAGTGGCCGTTCCGAATCATCGCACAGTGTTTCCCCGTATTGGGAAACTGGCATCGACGTCCGTGCGTCGACGCCGTCATCGAGAATTGCACGAAACTTTGCTACTGAAGTCGCTTTCTTTACGTTCTTGAACTCTTCCAAACTGGAGGCGATACAACCAGATGGTAGGCATTGACTGAGCGCAGGGTGCAACTGTAGGGTGTGCGTCATGATTCCCGATACAAAGCAAACATCGCAACGAAACTGGAACGTAATTCGACTACAGCGTGCCCAAAACGACGAGATACTATGGGAACCGTGTCCAGCCTGGAACCGGCTGCTACACTACCGAAAGGTGAGCTGACAACTTCGAGACTGTAGAAGGAGGTCTGTACCACGACTCTGGATTCGAAAGAAGACATCGCTTTTCAGTTTTCGAAGGAATATGTGCTCCGCGAAGGTTTTGGTCCCACTGAAGCTAAGGATCTGCTACTGCTGGGAAACTTGCCCCGTGATACCCTGATTGATACCCGTGATTTCCCACGACCGTATGGTCGAGCCTGCTAAACCTGTAGGTGTCCCCGTACCAGTTCAGGGCCCCAGCGGGAAGTCGGTCATCAGTCGGAGGCGCACATTCGCTCCGCGTCCATAAATCTCCATTTCGATCAGATTTCAATCTGAGCCCGGCCTTACAGCATGCTGACAGTATCCGGTGTGCTGACCGCGTAGTCTTCGCACGTCTCTGAAACCGGAAGGAGCCTCGAAAAATACGGACGAAGTCCTAGATAATTAGTGTGGAGGCCCAGACATTCCTGTCATTGAACTATACCGCAGTCTCAGGGTTCGAGACGCATCTGGAGCGAATGCTCTATGTAGACTTTCGTTAACTTAAGGGTAAGACTAAGGGGTGAAGGTCGACGTTAAACAGTAACTTTCTAGGATGCGCCACGCATTCCATATAAATACATCTACGTGACATCGTGAGGTAACTTGAGTACGTTTGCGGCCTATGTAATAAGTCTCGTTGACCGACGGATGGAAAAGTCTGTGTGCCTTGCCTTTCTCAGATAAACCATGGTACCAATTCGTAGATCCTGCTAGTGTCAGGGAAGCGAACCACGAATCGACTTGGGTAGGACGACATAGTCGACGCCTCCTCCGACTGTGCCACACCCGCCCTCTAGGTTAATTCACACCATAAATATCAACTTACGTGGCAATCCTATTCAGCAAAAATCGTCTAAAAATGAGCTTCTGTTCCGACTCAAGAGTCGACTAAGAGTATCGGTACTAGTCGGTAATATGGTCTACGTTGGTGTGGGGATGCACTAGACCAATCAAGACGCGTTCAATGGCCGTACTAGCAGAGAGGTCTCTGAGTGGATATGATCAGCTGACGCGATCATATTAATTAATAGTACCATTTAATCCTAATCTCTCAAATCTATTACTCGCTTTCTGAATTTTTGTTCTAAACTTCTATTTCATTCTTTTCTTTCAATATTCTTGTTCTATTCTATAAATCGTAAATCTACTCAAAATAAAAAATAACAACGTAATACAGTAAAACACCCCAATAAAAATTAAATGTTGTATGATGACATTTTGGTTAAATGAATATTTTGCTACATATAAGTAATGCTGGCAACAGATGCCTTCAACATAGCAGAAAACTCTATAATGTCTAAACTGCCTTCAAAATATCCTTAGAACACTACATCTCATCGAAAATGCTTTTTTAAGAATCTAAACCAGAAAAAGTTGCTTTTGACTATCAGTAAACATGAATCTTTATCAGGAATTCCTTACTGAAATGTTCTTAATTTGGGTGCTAAGAAAAATCCAGGATGAATTGAAGCAACACAAAAAATACTAAAATTACACGAGGATACTAGTGAAATAACCCTCACTTCATTTCCCGGCTGATGAAGCACTTCTAATTTAGTTTTTGTATTTCTACTTCAATGAATTTTTACCGTGGACAAGGATAGCCTTTAAAATTATTAATATTGATGAATATTTCCTCCACATTTTGTCTCCAGAAGCGGATTTGCAAAAAAAAGGTATGCAAAGAGCAATATTTGAGCTTTTTCTAGAGCGCCTAGGCATCTTACAACGTTTCTGCTTCCAGCAGATGAAAATGTAATTTTTATACTCTTTCAAATATTTCAAAAATATGTCAGAGACAGTCATTTACCTGGAAAGGATCGCGATTGCCGAAGAACTCGCGGAAGATGTCGAACGGCGAGCGGAAATCGTCGGCCATCCGTCCGCGGCGTGAGCGGAACGTCGATATGTTCTCGGAACGATCAAACTCCTGGCGTTTCTTGGCTGAAAGGAATAACTGCTTGCATAGCGTAGCGGACTAAAGGCATCTTTCGCGCGTGTAGAAATCGATTTTGTGCGGGTTCAATTCCGCCCTTTGTTGATTCCGGTCTTCTATATCGCTTGGTTCGACGAGCTGATACCGGATAAGGCGCGGAACGTTGCATTAGCAATTTGAGACAAACCTGTAGAATCTGACATGACATAAGGTAAGACATAAGGTCTATCCTAGTGGGGGGTCACCGCTAGAAAACTAAATTGCAAAACAATGTTAAGTGATAAGTCAACTCAACACGACGTCTTTGAGTTATCCCCTATTTTTAGTTTGGCCGTTGTTATGGCACAACCAAAATAGAATGCCCCTCCGACTAGGATAGATCCAGAAGGTCTAACGGCCCTGAGGATGTGGTCAAGATCTCTAGTGGAATAGAGCAGCTTCATACAGGTGTTCCACCTATCTAGAACTGCTTCCCGCAGTTCCCTATACGTACTAGTATTCGGTGGTCCGTAACCACTCTTTCAACGCACATAAGGAACACATGTGAACATAGCGTGAAGTTGAGTGCATGGCGCACTTCACCAACTTCATAACAGTTCCAGCCGCTCGTTCTACCTCCTTCTACCTCCAGAACAGGTTGCCGCTCTTGCCAACGACCCCTAGAAGACCCCTAGTGTCCTTCTAGCGAGTTTGCGACAAGCGTCAGCCAGAGTTCCAGCGATAGCGCCCTATCACGACGACCCCATTCCCCGTTATCACTCATCAGCCGCCGCCGCGGCAGCTGACAGCGCCTGCTGCAGCTGCATCAGATGTCACCTGGACGAAGCGCAGGCGACGACGACGAGGACATCTGTCGCCGAATTAGGTCTCCATGAGCGATGGCGCTTCCTCAGATCGAAAAAGCACTTTGTCAGCTGATCGCCAGCCAGCTGGGACAAAGGATCCGATTTGTTTGAATTTGAGAAGACTGCAGGGTTTTGAAGGTCATTTCAGGCCGACTCTTTACGGACAAGAGAATCTGCATTAAACTGAAGCTATTGGCGCATAGCCTATTGGCAAGAAGCCCCGCCGTCAAGCGCGACTGATTCAGTACCGACGTCAGGCAAATCAGGCGTAAGCTGATGAAGGGGTGACTTGCTTAACCTACAACTTCCTTACGGAAGCAAAGGTGTTATCAAAGCCTTGTCTAGGCCCTGATGATCGCACACAGCTATGGTCAGAAGAAACTCCTAACGATCAACTGGAAGTTGGCTGCTATAGATCACCGGCAAGTGAAAGAAATTCAACCAGCAGTCGAACCATATAGCCCTTTAAGCTGGGGTTTGGAATGGGCCAAAACTTAGCGAAGTACACATTTCAAACTTCCACTAAAGTACTTTCGTTGATTTTTCGGCGAAATGCTGTTTCCCTACCCGACAATTTCTTGAACTACCGTAGATCTTCGAGGTAGTGGCGTAAGGTGATACGTAATTTGCGCAACTGCGCCGGAAACGTCTTATGGTTAGTGTAAATGGCATGCCGACGCAAATCTCAGACACCAGAAGCGGTCAGCTGGAAGGGCACTATAGTTCACCGAAGAAATTGGCCGGTAGCTGAACACCACTGCTCCAAAAATTCGTTAAAATTCCTGTGGCGAAGGTTTGAAACATATTTTTGGCAGGCTTTGGTCGGTTTCAAACTCCCACTCAAGGTGTCCAGTTCTAATGCTGACGGTGAGTTTACCTCAGCTCACCTACCGGTGAGATTTTACCAGTGAACTATAGGTGCCCTCTCAGTTGACCGCTGCGAGTATCTGAGATTGAGAGCGCTTGGTTTTTAAAGTCCAGTTGAGCTGTCGGAGGAAACTCGGTCACCAATGGGTGAACGTGTTGCTAGTGAAATTCACAGTGGCCTCCAAATGCAGCAGCTCACCAACAGTTGACCGATAGGTGTGTCAAAATAACTCTCCTTAGCTTCGCTACAGCTGTGCTCCAAGCCGGAATTTCTGAAAGGCTTTCTCTCTCACAGCTCCTAGCTTGAGCGGCTACCTCTTACTCTGGAGCTTTTTGAGGGAGATGGATCTTTGCCCTTAACTTGTTAGAGGAAGGGCCCAGCGTGAAAAAGCAGCCCTTTAGTGCTGCTTTGCTGCTGCTTCTGCACCTCGGAGAGACGTCCACCCGGCACTCTCCGGCCGGCTGATCACGTTCGCAAATATTTGACGAGAAGAAAAGCCGGTAGTGCTGAGGCTGCTGGTCCAGAGCCGGCGGCGGCGCGACCGTCTCTAAAGGCCCTTTTTTCCACGCGCCACGACGAGAAAGTCCCGAAAGAACCGGTCGGTCTCTCCGCGGGGTGATGGACGGTGTTTTTTCTTCACTCGGTGTCCGTAAGGAAGCCGCAGCCGACGATGGCGAGCGGCCGGATATCGCGCACGGAACTCACCATCAGAGAGAATTTCGTAGGCCTGGGCGATCCTCTTGAACTCCTTCTCCGCCATGGCCTTGTCCTTCTCTTCGGGGTGCTTGTCCGGATGCCATTTCAACGCCAGTTTCCGATACCTGGAAAGGGACATATAGAGGAATTCCGAACGAAATCTGTCAAAAAACTACACAACGAAGTTGCACAAGACTTTTTTCAGTGACGACGCCCTTTAGAGTAAAAAAGATGAAGGATAAAGAAGAAAGAACGGTCCTAATCAACCACCCTCTAGGATGCGCCACGCATTTTACTTCTGCAGGTTATCGAGGATGCAATAGGAATGTGTATTTGGCCTCATAATTTACTTGAAGTAGCGAACAAGTCAGTGCCTCTGAGAAGTCGGCTACCAGTTCAGCGAGCCCGGACGGATAAAAGGCTAGCTTCGCCTGGTGGAAAATCCGATCCAGGAACCTGGTATCGGGTTCACCGTCGCCTCCTCCGACTGCGCTATTATGATTCCTTTTCATACACTACAGCGAATAAAATAAAAGTAGACACTATAAACTTAGACGCCATGAAGTTTTCCTAAATCGCATTCGAAATTTGCTTTTTTTGTTATCCCTATACAATTATTAATTAATTATTTATATCTATTTTTTATCTATATATATTTTTTATTTTTTTATTATTTATTTCCTTTATTTTTTGTTTTCCTACTATATATAAAGGAGTAGAGTGTGTGTTTCCGTCTTCCGCCCATTCCGTCACAACCGCAGTGGGGGCACTGCGTCTTGGCAATACTCAACGATTGATGACGGCCCGAAACCTCGCTGAAGACGAGTCTGACATTCGTTTTTGAAGTATCGATCGCCACCAATCGACATTGATCAAATTATCGATTTTCTGTGGGTGTCGTTCAAGCAGTCCAAAACTTCAGCCCTGGGGGTAGTCGAGGTCGCTGAACAGAGTCTGACGTTCGTTTTTGAATCGATATTGATCAAGTTAACCACATTTAATGGATTCGTTCATTTTTTCTGTTTATTTTTTACTTGCCGCAATTGGCGTAGCTAAAGTGTTCTTCTTGCGGAAACCATGACATAGGTTGTAGCTAAAATTACTGACGAGAAGTTATTACTACGGCGAAGTTGTTGAGAAGCCGTCACTATGGCCGAGAGGGCGCTTCGATGGCTGGTATTTATATATTTTTATTATTTGTTTATTTATTTATTGTTTTCATGTTTATTTGTTTATTAGTTAACTATGGTTTATTGTTTATTTGTTTATTAGTTAACTATGGGTGCGTGTAGCGCAGTCGGACGAGGCGCGACTGTCGTGTGCACCCGATACCAGGTTCCTGGTTCGGATTTCCCGCCCAGGCCGACCAAGCCTTCCATCCCTCCGGGGTCGGTGAATTGGTACCAGACTTGTCTGGGAATGATAGAGCGTTGACTTGTTCATCGGCTGGCCACCGCATGTCATTGTATAGCCAAATACGCATTTATGTCGCCTCCACGACGGCGTTATTCAATCCCTTCTGGGATGCACCAGCGAAGTAGAATGCGCTGGTGCATCCCAGAAGGGATTGAATAACGCCGTCCTTTATCCTTTATCCTTATTAGTTACCTATAATTTTGTCAATTTTATTTATGCAATTACTACTATGAACTGTTACATCCTCTCTACCAATTCGATATTTTGTCATCGTACAATTCGGCATTAGTTATTTTCGTTCAAGTCGGCGTTTTTAGTTGTCTCCATTTTGAATTTCAACATGAAAAACTACATCCGGAGGGTCTTCGGAGTTTGCTTGCTGGCTGCTTGAAGGAGAAATACCGGCAGTGAAGAAGTTAGAATACTTCAAAAACAATTGCAGACCAATTTGGGGAAGGCAAACCTTTCAACTGCTTAACGTTTAACAACAATTAAAAATCCGCGAGCATCGTTTCTGAACATTGATCCTCTTTTTTTTCGAACACTTACTTCAGATAATTTCCATTACTAGTTGAAAACATTCTTGTTACTTTCCGCTTCAATTCAGCACAAAACAGCACCTTTCGTCGTGAATTTTCTCGTTCCACTCATTGTGTATAAAGAATTGCTGGGCGCCGTATTTAGTTTCGTCAAATTTAAATGATGGTCATAATGGCAGTGATGTTGGAGCTACGCGCAAAGTACGGGGGGAACGCTGATTTTGAGGAAGAAATTGGAGAGTTAAAAAATCCCTTCATTCAGTCCATGTTACAGCATGTTTTGCTCTGCTGCTGTCCGTCTGCCCTTTTCTCAACCAAGCAAAATCATCCGTCCGCAGCAATGCAGGCTTCGTACACTATGAACAGAGTTCTTATGCAAAGACCGATGTTCTCCGAAAAAAAGTGCAAAAGTACACGAGGTTAAGCGATACTGATGAGAAAGGCTCTCGAGAAGTGTTCGTCTTCCTTCTTAAATTGACACCTGTCGAAAAAACGGCAAACGAAGTCGACTGAAAAGAGAAGCTGCGATGAAATTTCCCGGAACATTCTTACGAACTGGTCAGCATTAGAATAACAGGGAGAAGCTGGCCAAAAATCAATTCATTTGTGAGGTGCACCACGCATTTTACCCTTACGGGATATCGTGAAGGCAATTTGGACGCGTATTTCACCTATACAATGTCATGCGGTGGCCAGACGACAGATAAATCAACGTCTTATTTTCCCTAGACGAGTCTGACACCAATCCTCCGACCCCTGAGGGATGAAAAGCAGTTTGACCTGGGCGTGGTCGAACCAGGGATCTTGTTTCGAACGCCCAAGTCGGTCAGCGCTTCCTCTTTCAAAGCCACTAAAACATCATTGGCCAGCCGGACTATTACGACTGAAAGTGGCAGTAACTCGTCCATCACCAGAATATGACTTTTCCATATTTGAAGAGCTGACCCAAAACCTGTGATATATCGCACAGTGCCTAGGAAACCCCTTCCTCTGAAGTAGGAAAACTTGCCAAAAACTCGCGAGAACTCGCTTTTTTTGCAAAGAAGTTCGCCCACATCTCCAGTCAACTGCGAGAACTCTCCGTTTACCAGGCGGATAGCAAAAGAAAGGCAACACTCAACGACAAACTTTAAAAAGTTAAGACGTCATCTGTGGAAATTTTGATCTTTGGAAATCCTTTTTTTTGGAAATTCCGTTGTTTTCCACGGGAATCCGTAGTGTCAGTTTAGGGCTGAAATATGTGTCGCATTATATAAAAGCGTACTTTGCGTCTGAAAGAAAACTCGTCCACAATTCCACAACAAAGGAAAATACCCTTCCAAAACTTGAGAAGTCTCTCGTCTTTTTGCAAGACAACTCATTCAAAACACGAGGTAATTCGGTCACATTTTCGAGACAATCCGCCCTTGTAAAGAGCAATGTGATAGCTCCGAGGGATAACTGGCCGGTGAACAGAATAGGGTGCTTCTTTCGAGACATCTCGTCGGTGAGCATAGCAATGTGTTCTTCGCTTTCCGATGTAAAGTAATCGAGTTGAAGGGGGGGGGGTGTCGCTTGCTTTAACACTATCACAATAAGTGTTTACACTGGATTATCCAGAAAAATCGTCCTAGGTTCAGAAGAAAGACAGGGAACTCGGGGATTTAGTCGAAAAAAATCTAGTCCTCCCACCCAACTGAGATAGATTAGATCCGGAACTCTTTTTCCGGCAAACTAATCCGGAATGTGATTCAGACTAGTAAGCTGTTACAATGATGTTTTGTTGCGATCAAAGCTTCTGGCGCCAGGACTCGAACCCGCACCTCCCTCTAACCGGGCGAGAATGCTGTACGCCATTACACAACCGGCGCCGTTTGATCGAACGCAACATCCACACCTTGTGGGACCGATCAGCGCTCACCCGTATCCGGGTTGTGTTCGATCAAACGGCTCCGGTGGTGTAATGGCGTACAGCATTCCCGCCCGGTTAGAGGGAAGGGCGGGTTCGAGTCCCGCCCGGCGCCAGAAGTTTTGATCGCAACAAAACATCGCAGTGGCAGCTTACAACCTTGATACCAGCCACTTGAGGCTCAAAAAAACTGATTTGAATTCAGACTAGTGTTATAAGATTCCCACAACCATGGGTAAGTCCATCCAACCACTAGTTATTCAGTAACCTATTAAGGAAAACTAGTGTGTCATCAGCCAGTACTCGAAGGAGTCAGCGGCACATCTTCCGGTGGAAATCCAGGGGCCGATTTCATCAACGATTTATAGCAATTTAACAGGAAAAAATGGCGCGTGTAGCGCAGTCGGAGGAGGTGCCAGCTGTCGCGTGCACCCGATACAGGGTTGCTGGTTCGGATTTCCCGCCCAGGCCAACCAAGCTTTCATCCCTCCGGGGTCGGTGAATTGGTACCAGACTTGTCTGGGAAGGATAGAGCGCTGACTTGTTCATCGGCTGGCCACCGCAAGTCATTGTATGGCCAAATACGCATTCAGATCGCCTCCACGACATCCCGTAGAAGTAGAATGCGTGGTGCATCCAAAAAGGGATTGAGTAACGCCGTCCTTTATCCTTATCCTAACAGGAAAAACACAGCCGAAATCCCTGATAGCGCGGCCTATCAAGCATTATGGTGAAGCATTTCGCCGCGCTATCAGGGATTTCGGCAGTATTTTCTCTGTTAAATTGCTGTAAGTCGTCGGCGAGTCCGGCCCCAGGGCTTCCTCCGTCATGCTGGGCATCAAACAACAACCAGCGAACAGCTCCGAGATAATCCCCGGCCAGCAATTGGAGTCTGTCATTGCGAGTGTTTTGGCCGAGTTGGACGTCGTGACGATGAGACAGCGATCATCCAGGGTCTGAATCATCTACATGGGAGGGGCCGTCAGAGGCGACTTTAGCGTCGCCACACAAAAAAGGCCTCAGCGGATGCTCTTCGGCAGTTCCTGGCGGCAGCCCTGGGCTCCAGCGATGTAACGGCCTCTGTCGGCCGCCACAACTCCTTGGCTAACCAGTTACTCTGTACGCTACTGCAGCCAAGTGAAAGTGAATACCAGTTCTCGTACGCTGAAGTGGCAGTGGAGAGTTAAGATCTGAAGGCGTGTAGTTGAAGTGCTTCCAAGTGGGTATTCGGAACGAGCTGTAGCAGCAGCTGCTCCTACAATAACAACAAACAAAGGCAGAAGCCAAGGTCTTTCTTTAAATCAAAAGTATGCAGCGCAGCTTCTCTTATTCAGTATGCAGACAATAAAATTTCTCGAAATGTGCGAAATTATTTGAAAAAATTCAAATACTCCACAGAACAATAACCAATTTACACACCGAGTAAATAAATAAAAATAAAGCAAAACACCTAAACTGGAAAACAACTCCGTATCGCCACCCGACCCCTTCCAAATTCCTTTGGCTAATCACCGAACGTGGGCTACAGAAGCAGAGGTTTGAATAATAATTATGGGAACGGGAAAAACTTCCAAGCCGTTTTCAAGCGCTCTTCAGAAGGTGTAAAAAATCGACGGAAAATATGGACAGCATTGGCAAGGTGCGAACGTGTCAGTCAGTCAGAGTGGTCGAATCGAACGGGGCGCCAGTCACAGAGGACGTGCACGGTCCGTACTCTGATTGATTATAATTGGCCGCCGCGCTCTCACCCTCCCCCAATGCTGCCCACATTCGCAACATGGTCCGAATATTCCTATGCCCTTAGAAAGGCAATCAATAACCATGCAAAACGTGGAACGTATTAGGCAGATCAGTGAACTGCGGGAGACGGTGGAAGGTGTCAAAAAAGCCTCTGGAACTATCCATGGATTGCGCCGAGCGTTTGAAATTTTTGGTGCTCTTCTGTTGCGCACTGGTCTCGAATGGCAACCTATCTAGTCGCCACGCACCTTATTGCAATCACTTTAGTTTCAGTTTTAGAGCTTTTCGTCGGTTTTCGTTGTTCGATACTTAGTAAAGCGACCCAGACAGCTTGATATGTAGGTTGAGCTTTGACCTGATTCGCTGGAAGGTGTTGCTCCCACTACCGGATCAGCACGAGCCATTACAGTACGCTATTTGAATTGAAGATGTCCGTGGACGGGATGTGTTGTAGCGCAGTGGGAAGAGGTGCCAACCTTCGTGTGGACCCATGCAAGTTTCAAGGCTGGAGACTTGTTCAGAATTGCCCGCAAAGGATAAAACACCGAGTTGTTTATGGATCAGCCACGACAGTTCCTTGTATGGACCAGGTACGAATTCAAGCTGCCTTCGAAGAAGTGAAGTGCGTGGCGCACTCCTTAAGACCCCGTTTATACTTCAACGCCGACCGGCGCGACGCCACGATAGTAGCGATATTGATTGAGCGACGCGATCGATCAATTTGGACACTTCCATGCCGTCGCGTCGCTCGGCGTCGGAAGTATAAACGGAGCCTAAGAGGTTGAGGTTGTGGTTATGCGGTATGGGATGACGTATGCAATTGGTGCTTTATGACTGCCCCTTCCGACTAGGATAGATCAAAAAAGTTGAAAGTTATCCCATTATTTTTTAAATAAAACTAAATTACCTTAGAGACTTTCTTGTTCCTTTTCTTCACCCACATAAATATAATAGTTTAAAAATAATTTTTTATTTTGTTCATATATATTTCTAATATCTAACAAGCATCTAATTAATACAATGTCCTAATACTCTCCCAAAATTAAAGGATAGAAAGATAAAGGACGGCGTTACTCAATCCCTTTTTGGATGCACCACGCATTCTACTTCTACGGGATGTTGTGGAGGCGATTTGAATGCGCATTTGACCATACAATGACTTGCGGTGGCCATAGGATACACAACTCAAGTCAGTTCTATCTTTCCAGAAACGTTTGGCACCAATTCAGCAACCCCGGAGGGATGGAAGACTTTCTTGGCCTGGGTGGGGAATCCGAACCAGGAACCTGGTATCGAGTGCAGGCGACAGTCGGCGTCTCCTCCTACTGCGCTACACGCGCCATCTACAAAAAATTGCCACAGCAAAATGTTTGCTTTTACATAATCGATTGCTTTATAATGGTTTGAATCTGGCCACCGACTATCGTAGCCTTCATTTGCAGGACATATTATGCCCAGCTGCTGGCCATAAGATGCCTATATGTCGAATTTTTCCAAATTTTGCCCCATGCGTATCGATCCCGTCTTAGTGATGAAAGCCAAAGTCGGCCGAGAGTTCGTTCCATCTCAAGGTCAGATGGCGAAGCGGCCGCGGTGGACAGCGCCTAGCGCCTTTGGCTAATCACCGAACGTGGGCTACAGAAGCAGAGGTTTGAATAATAATTATGGGAACGGGAAAAACTTCCAAGCCGTTTTCAAGCGCTCTTCAGAAGGTGTAAAAAATCGACGGAAAATATGGACAGCATTGGCAAGGTGCGAACGTGTCAGTCAGTCAGAGTGGTCGAATCGAACGGGGCGCCAGTCACAGAGGACGTGCACGGTCCGTACTCTGATTGATTATAATTGGCCGCCGCGCTCTCACCCTCCCCCAATGCTGCCCACATTCGCAACATGGTCCGAATATTCCTATGCCCTTAGAAAGGCAATCAATAACCATGCAAAACGTGGAACGTATTAGGCAGATCAGTGAACTGCGGGAGACGGTGGAAGGTGTCAAAAAAGCCTCTGGAACTATCCATGGATTGCGCCGAGCGTTTGAAATTTTTGGTGCTCTTCTGTTGCGCACTGGTCTCGAATGGCAACCTATCTAGTCGCCACGCACCTTATTGCAATCACTTTAGTTTCAGTTTTAGAGCTTTTCGTCGGTTTTCGTTGTTCGATACTTAGTAAAGCGACCCAGACAGCTTGATATGTAGGTTGAGCTTTGACCTGATTCGCTGGAAGGTGTTGCTCCCACTACCGGATCAGCACGAGCCATTACAGTACGCTATTTGAATTGAAGATGTCCGTGGACGGGATGTGTTGTAGCGCAGTGGGAAGAGGTGCCAACCTTCGTGTGGACCCATGCAAGTTTCAAGGCTGGAGACTTGTTCAGAATTGCCCGCAAAGGATAAAACACCGAGTTGTTTATGGATCAGCCACGACAGTTCCTTGTATGGACCAGGTACGAATTCAAGCTGCCTTCGAAGAAGTGAAGTGCGTGGCGCACTCCTTAAGACCCCGTTTATACTTCAACGCCGACCGGCGCGACGCCACGATAGTAGCGATATTGATTGAGCGACGCGATCGATCAATTTGGACACTTCCATGCCGTCGCGTCGCTCGGCGTCGGAAGTATAAACGGAGCCTAAGAGGTTGAGGTTGTGGTTATGCGGTATGGGATGACGTATGCAATTGGTGCTTTATGACTGCCCCTTCCGACTAGGATAGATCAAAAAAGTTGAAAGTTATCCCATTATTTTTTAAATAAAACTAAATTACCTTAGAGACTTTCTTGTTCCTTTTCTTCACCCACATAAATATAATAGTTTAAAAATAATTTTTTATTTTGTTCATATATATTTCTAATATCTAACAAGCATCTAATTAATACAATGTCCTAATACTCTCCCAAAATTAAAGGATAGAAAGATAAAGGACGGCGTTACTCAATCCCTTTTTGGATGCACCACGCATTCTACTTCTACGGGATGTTGTGGAGGCGATTTGAATGCGCATTTGACCATACAATGACTTGCGGTGGCCATAGGATACACAACTCAAGTCAGTTCTATCTTTCCAGAAACGTTTGGCACCAATTCAGCAACCCCGGAGGGATGGAAGACTTTCTTGGCCTGGGTGGGGAATCCGAACCAGGAACCTGGTATCGAGTGCAGGCGACAGTCGGCGTCTCCTCCTACTGCGCTACACGCGCCATCTACAAAAAATTGCCACAGCAAAATGTTTGCTTTTACATAATCGATTGCTTTATAATGGTTTGAATCTGGCCACCGACTATCGTAGCCTTCATTTGCAGGACATATTATGCCCAGCTGCTGGCCATAAGATGCCTATATGTCGAATTTTTCCAAATTTTGCCCCATGCGTATCGATCCCGTCTTAGTGATGAAAGCCAAAGTCGGCCGAGAGTTCGTTCCATCTCAAGGTCAGATGGCGAAGCGGCCGCGGTGGACAGCGCCTAGCGCGCCTTTCAGTCAACGACCTACTTCTCGAACTCTGTTCCCGGTGCTGGAGACTAGTGGTCGTGCCCAGTGGGGGCGACAAGCTGCTGCTGCCGCCACCATGTGCAGACCGACGTCAGATTCGTCGGCTGGAAACCCCCTGGGATTGAGCTCATGACCTCAACGACGTTCTTCAGACGTCGTGCTCGTGCGCAAAGAACTCGTGCAGTGGAAGTGATGGCCACACACGTCGGGTCGAAGTACGTGTGGAAGCCTGTTCTTGCGGTCGATGAGCGGCAAAGCGGCTGAACTGTGATCCATGGCAATGGGTGGTCTTGCCATGCTCTGTTTTTGTCAGAAAATTCACTGGCCGGTTATATTTTTACCCATCACCAGTTGTTAGCGATGAAATGCCGCTGGTCGTTAGTGAGATATAGAACGCGTTCGAGATACTGTAGTTTACCGTAGTCTGTACGTTACAAGTCGTTAATGCGACCTGCATTGGTAGGGGAAACGCCAGCCACTCATGGCACGAGGGATCGTACACGCTCCCCTTGGAGACACGCTCGTCCTCCCCTGTGCTCCCGTCTCCCCGTGTAACCCAGGAAAGCTACTTATGCCGCACCGACAGTATCCACGCCAGGTAATCAGGGTACCGACCACACTCGCCCTTTCTGAATAGAACGCCCATTCGATGCGGCCTGATTGGCTCGTTCCCACCACCCAATGCTGCCCGTCTTCGCAACATGCACGTCTCTCCTTTGCGTGCGTACTAGCAGAACCTTTTAGTGCAATAAGCGAACAGTTGGCCTTAAGGGTGTCAATCTGCTCCACTTTTCCCAACCATGGAAGCGTCCCACCCTTACCGTTACGGTATCAGAAAAACTCTGCCACCGCAAACCGGTCATGCTGCCTTTTTTCCGAAGCGAACAAGGGCGTGGTGTCTATGTGAGAGGAACAAGACTGGGAAAGGGTGTGGTCCTGAGAGGAGTACATTGCCACTGCTACGCTCTCCTCAGATGATGTGGGACCGGCTCGCCCGGGCGACGACGACGAGTAGGCCGATACGGCTAGCAGATCAGCTCCAGCGGTGTTGTTGAAGGACCGACAAGGTCCAGAAGAGGTGTACGGGGATTGACAGATCGTGATAGCAACATCGATGTACTACGAGGGATCCACAAAGGTCTACAAGCACCTCATAAGAGGCGGGACCAATTACTTAACCTTATTAAAAGCTCTTCAGGTTACTCCTCAAGAACATTTCGGAAATTAATTGGGCAAAAAAGGGTGAAAGCACAACTCAGAAAGTAAGGACAAGCGGAGGATCTCCAAGCCAAGACCATCTTCGAAACACTTCCGCGCTTCACATCGGAATCTGTGGCGCATGGCTCACTAGGCCCCATAGCTCTCGATCCTTTTCAATTGGATTTTGGTCTATAAAATAAGGGCCGCGGTAATATCCTAGCTGTATATATAAGCCAGCTAATCTATGTGTTCCGATAGCGTTCCGTCTTTGCGTCTTCGCAAAATTAGTGACCGATGGATAGACTTCACATCTCCGTCACTTCGCTGGGTGAACTGTTTGACGTGAGCATCGTGAATAACATCATTTGCTATTGAATAATGTTCTGTTGCAATCAAATCTTCTACGCTAGGCGAGACTCAAAACTGGACTCTCTGCTTTCACATTCAAATCGCGTCCCCGACATCCCCAAGGAGTAGAATGCACGGCGCATCCCAAAAATGATTGGTTAACGTCGTTCTTTGTTCTTTACCCTTTATCCTATTACCGGCTACGACAATGGTAACTGGTAGCAGAGCGATCGTAATGGCGGGTAGATGCTGGTCATTATTTAATATATAATAATACAACCAGAAATTTATTGAAAATAATTATTTTTAATTAGAAATCACTGCACGGCTTTCACTGAGCTCTACTTTCTGTACGCTCTTTTTCTGTGAACTCCTTAATACCAGGTCCTTTCTCTCGTCCGCTTAACCCTTGAAACTCTGGACTCTTCTCACAACGTTAGCGTAAGATCGGACAAAGGCGCTGAAGTGTCCCGTCGGAACCAATTATCGGGTGTTTTTCCAGAGCCTCTTATCGCCAACGACTTCCCGATAGCCTTCCGGAAACACTTTCAATGGCTTTTTGTTCATAACTGCTTGACTCGAACAGCCTTGTCCAGCAGCAGACCCTTCTACCTGAATAGGAGACATAGGGGGTCAAGGCCGACGCAATGTATGTTTTTCTGAAGGACGCTTCTGAACTGGACGATGTAACTCTTCTCTGTAACTCCGGTTGGAAGGAAACTGCAGAGATTTTGTGTATACCAATGACAGGTGTAGCCCTGGGGTCGGATTCTTCAACGACTAACAGCAATTTTACAGTCGAAATCCCTGATAGCACGGCTTATCAAGCGATATGGTGAGCGACAAGCCGCTCTATCTGAGTTTTCCACTGTGAATTCTCTGCTAAAGTTATGTAAGTCGTTGATGAATCCGGCCCCTGGATGGCTGTCCACCGCAGGAGCTATCAGTTAGGACTTCGTTTTCCATCCAAGCTAAGGTGCTCCATCTTCTAAACAATGGCTATGTGCGACCAGTAGCTCCACTTTGTACACTTTCAACCTATATGGGCGTGACTTCGGTGCCAGTAGGCGTGGCTATGGGCACCATCTCATGTTTCTTCTACCTTCGTCGTCTGAATCTCTACAATTTGCACTTATTGCGGTGCTACGATAAGAGGTTGTTTCTTTAGTACCAAGACACCTGCGCCTAAGGTCGTCTGAGGCAGCACTTTCCCTTTTCGATCGAAACTTCTTATCAAGAAAAGTACCCATAAACTGTTCAGAACCCAACCGTCTTTTCTATGCAGCCGACTGCTGCTGACTAAGCTCGTGTTATACTTAAGTATGGGTTATCGGAGTTCTTCGATGATTCAACACGTTCTTCTGGAGAGCGACGATGACGCGCCGGTCTTCGCTCGTTCATTCGTCGAACCGACTTCAACGAACGCAGGTAGGACAAGGTTGAACAGTTGTGTAACACTGTCTTTGAGCAAAATGCTGGCCGAAATGGTAGATGGGCTGTTTGGACAGAGGAGGATTCTTTAACGAGGGTTTGCGAACCCAGGTTTCGCAGCCTATTCTTCGATTCTTCATCGGGAGCATAGTAAGGACGACAATTAGTCTCTATATCCTATGAGCCGTTTGGGATGCGCCATGCATTCCACTTGTACGGGGTGTCGAAGGGGCGATTTGAATACGTATTTGGTCATGCAATGATATGCGGTGGTCAGCCGATGAACAAGTCAGTTATCCTTCCCGGACAAGTGTGGTACCAATTGACCGACCTCGGAAGGGTGGAAGGCTTGACTGGCCTGAGAAATCCGAACCAGGAACCTGATCTGGGGTGCACGCGACAGCTCGCACCTCCTTCAACTGCACTACACGCGCCCCCCTACTGGATAGATCCCTCTAAATATAAGTGAATAATACAGAGAAGTATTATTTAAGAATGGGCGCGTGTAGCGCAGTCGGAGGAGGCGCGACTGTCGCGAGCACCCGATACCAGGTTCCTGGTTCGGATTTCTCGCCCAGGCCAACCAAGCCTTCCATCCCTCCGGGGTCGGTGAATTGGTACCAGACGTGTCTGGGAAGGATAAAGCACTGACTTGTTCATCGGCTGGCCACCGCAAGTCATTGTATGGCCAAATACGCATTCATGTCGCCTCCACGACATTCCGTAGAAGTAGAATGCGCTGGCGCATCCCAGAAGGGATTGAGTAACGCCGTCCTTTATCCTTATCCTTATTATTTAAGAATATCCAACTCTGGGCGCGTGAAGCGCAGTCGGAGTAGGCCTCGATTGTCGTCTGCACCCGATTCCAGGTTCCTGGTTCGGGTTTCCCTCCCAGGCCAACCAAGCCTTCCATCCCTCCGGGTCGGTGAATTGGTACCAGACTTGTCTGGGAAAGATAGAGCGCTGACTTGTTCATCGGCTGGCCACCGCAAGTCATTGTATGGCCAAATACGCATTCATGTCGCCTCCACGACATCCCGTAGAAGTTGAATGCGTGGCGCATCCCAAAAGGGATCCTTTATCCTTTATCCTTTATCTAACTCTAATGGCTCGTTTCGTCCTTCAAGCGAGCTTTTTCATTATAACACCTTCTTGGTGGCCCATCAGTGAAGTAAGGAGGTGTTATAATTTTCACGTTCTTTTTACTTAATATTTACATATTATAAGAATTTTAAATAGAACTTAAACAAAGTTCTTCATCTAAATATATGCATATATATATTTAATTTTAATTTTGATAAAATTTGGTAAGTTCAAGCAAATTTATGTAAGTCACATAGCGTACTCGGACAACTTCTACAGGCTCCTCCACGCTATCCAACACCTACATACGTATATAAGGTTGCAGCTGCAGGCCCAGGAAGTCCTGGACACGTACAGCTACCAGACTCGTAGGGCCTTCCGATCCTCTGACTGCCCAAATCTGACCATACACGATGAGCAGCCTTCTTCCGAGGGCCTTTCCAACGAGTTCCCCTGCTCTACTGCTACATGTATTCGAGAGCCGTCGGAGTAACGTAACCGTAACTGCGGTCGCGCTCGTGATAGTTGTGGTTGTGGCCGTGGTCGTGCGTCTTTTAATAGCACCGCTGCACCGCGTTGAGTAACTGACCACACCAGCGTTGTTGGTTCTCGGACGGCCGGACATTCAGGCTGGAGCGTAAACAACGAGCGAACAAACGACTGCTGAACGCGGCTTTTCAACAGCAGCATGCAGCGCGGACTATTTGAAGGCGTCGCTGAGTCAGCCACGGACCCCAGTGAAGGGAACGATAGAATCGCCGTCGTGAGCACGGGCTGTTTTGACGGCAGGAAATGGGTTTCTGGAAGGTATACAGCCCAAAGAGAACGAACTTCGATTGCCACTAACCATAAGACTTCTCTGGGAAAATCTCGCGTAAAAGTGAGACATATATTTGCTTCGGAGGCAATTTTTGGATAAATTTGAATGGAAGGGTGAGTGGTAGCGCAGTCGGAGGAGATGCCGGCTGTCGCATGCACCCGATCCCAGGTTCCTCGTTCGGATTTCCCGACCAGGCCACCCAAGCCTTCCATCCCTCCGAGGTCGGTGAATTGGTACCAGACGTATCTGGGAAGGATACAAGTGCTGACTTATATCCTCGGCTCGCCTCCGCAAGTCATTGTATGGCAAGATACGCATTGAAATCGCCTCCACGACATCATGTAGAAGTCCGTGGCGCACCTCAAAAGAGATTGAGTAATGCCGCCCTTTATCCTTTAATCTTCTGTGGGGAGCATGTGGTAGCGCAGTCGGAAAAGGGGCTAGTTATCACGTTAGCCCGAGCATGAGATTCTTAGTTCGGAGACGGACCAGGTCAACCAAGCTCTCCATCTCTCCGGGTTCGGGACGTTGACAACAGATTTGTCTGGAAAGATCTGGAAAGAATGGAACGCTGGCTTCCCATCGACCGGCAAACACAAGTCATTGTCTACACGACATACAGGATAACGGATAAAGGACAGCGTGAACCAATCAGATTTTGGATGCGCCACGCATCCTACTTCTACATAATGTCATAGAGACGATTTTAATACGCACCTAGCCTACTCAATGACTTGTGGTGGCCAGCTGATGGAAAAGCCGGTCTCTTATTCTTCCTTGACAAGTTAGTTACCAAATCATCGAACTCGGGGGGATGGAAAACTTGGTTGGGCTGGACGGAAAATCCTAACCAGGAACCACTAATAGGGTGCACACGACAGCCGGCACTTTTCCTACTGCGCTATAACTATGTCAGATATGCATTCTAATTTGCCTCCACGATACAACATAGGTATAGAATGCATGGCGCATCCCAAATAGTTATTGGTTAACGCTAACCTTTCCTTTTTCCTTTTCCATGAAAAAAGGCTTTGAAGAAGCTTTTTTGGTGGAATGGGCCAAACAAGAACACTGGTGCGGTAGCGCAGTCGGATGCGTCCGTTGTAGCATACACCCTGTAGCCAGGTTATTGGTTCGGATCCCGCCCAGTTCAACTATGCATTCCACTGCTCAGAGGTCGCTGAGTTCGTACTAGACATGTCTATGAAGGACAAAACGCAGAGATGCCTATCGGCTCATCACCAAAAGTCATTGCACAGACCGAATATGCATTAAAACTTTCCCTACGACATCGTATAGAAGTAGAATGCTTGGCGCATCCTAGGTCGGGAATCTTTATCCAATATCCTTTATTCCACAATCCATCCTACCACTAGTTTGAGATTTAAAAAGCGCTTCATTTGACCCGAAACAACAAGACGTGTAGAGTGTAATATTCAATCACTACAGTTTTGGAGGCAGCAATAGAGCTCCATCCTCTCGACATGACCCCACCCATTAACTAGGTCACATGTGCACATATTAAAGCGATATATCTACTTTGATTAAGGGCAAGATTCGAGACTTAATCAGAATGTTTTATTGAAAGCTTGTTTTGCAAAATTGAACTGCAATTTGAACTGCAAGTTTAAAAATTTCGGGGCTTTTCAGAATTTTTTCCTGCGATCCATCTTAATCACCGCTGCCCCGCAATTCGCAATCTCCCAAGGCATGAGATGAGGTTTCCGAGTGCAGAGGCGCGCTTGGATTAGGCGTGCCAGTCGGTGACGATTGCCGTTCCTGCAGTTTTTCGATGCTTCCCGGAATCAAATCTTCTCAAAGTACACCTTCAGCACGTTCGGACGCGCGAAGTTATTGAAGACCCGGCCACCGGCCATTTCACTCAAAAAGACGGCAGAGTCCTTCTAGAAAAAAGGGTGGCGCCGCAAGAACTCTCGGCAGCATTTTGGGCAGAAAATTGCCTTTGAAAATTCAAACAATTGGAACTGCGGCTCATTTTGAGCTATAGACGGCGTGGCGTATTCGACGAAGGCGTCGAGTCTCGCGTGCACCTTGAGGCAACATTCTGGTTCGGATGCGGCCCACGCCAATCAAGCTTTTCATCCCTCCAGAATAGGTGAATCGATATCAGATTTGTCTGTGGAGGACAAACCACGCACCAGGGCCTAAAAAATAAGTAACAGAAAGGTATTGTCTCAAAATTTATCCGGAATAAGCCATGCATTCCAATTTCACTGCTGTTCGAGAACATGTTTAGATATAAAGGAGCACATGGGCACAAATGATCTTCAGATCGCTTAGACAGGCCAAGGCGTCCTTCTTAGACAATCTTTAGTTCAAACGCCTTGTTCTTATGGCAGTGTATTCAAAAAATTTCGTTGCACAGCGCTAGGCTTAATGACCTTGATTTTATTTTTAAAAAGTTGCAAAATTTACTGCTTGCTCTCAGATAATTAGATCAGTAAATATACACCATTTGCACGCTAAATTGGAAATTTTTTCAAATAACTGCGTACTCTTCTAAGCTAGCCTAAGATTTTTGAAAGGAAATCGAGTTCATTTGAATTGAAATAAGCTTTTTCTACATTAAACTAGAGACCCCCAAAAAGGTTAGAACAATGTTCTAACAATGTTGTTTAAGGAAAATCTTGGTATAACTTTCTTTGAAGTTTTAATTCGTCTACCCAATAAGGGAACACATTGTCGAAAATTTTATGAAATTTTTATTTTTTGGGAAAAATAATGGTTTAAAGCTAGTGTTAAAAAGCCGGAAAACCAATCTGAACTGAAAAGTGTCCAATTCAACGTGAAAGGGAATATTCACATCATTTCTAAAAAATGCAATTTTAAAAAATACATAAATCGGTGATAAGAACAGAAAATGTAAAATAATATATAAAATAAAAACATTAAAGTAAATAAAAAGCAATAAAAAGTATAATAATAAGAATTTGGTCTCTACAAACAAAAATCTTGGTCGATTGCGATTCTTAACCTTGCTTTTAAATGTTGGTGTGGTTCATGATTCATTTGAAGTAAACTTATGTACTCGAAGGTCCGGTTTCGCAGTCAGGCTAAAAGGAGGGTCCAGAACTGTCTATCAGGTTCACTTTACTACGGATAGATTGCATGGTTTTTATGACTTCTTAGAAGAGTATAATGCAATACTCAATCCGAATATGTGCTCCGACTACCTTCCAACAGCATGTAGAAGTCGAAAACATGGCGCATTCCTGGCACATCCATTGAGCTGTGGCCTTCAGCCTCACCACTGTGCTCCCTCCCCGAATGGGGCTGCTCTTTGCTCTCGCCCTTGATGAACCATGGACAACACGAGCACGTAATGACCGCCGGGCCGGAGTGGCTACTATTCTCCGCCCGTTCGACCAACCGCTCCAGTGCTATACGAATCCGCACTTCTAGGGCTCTCTATAGGAATAATTAATCAGAAAAAGCGCTCATTGGTGAGGATCCCTGGCCGGCCAGATAGCTTCCAGCCGCAGCGTCATAAAGAAGGTGTCCGGCACATGCGCCTCCGCGGTGGTCAGAAGAAAAGCCCTTCGACATAGCGCTAATTGTCTTAAGCCCCTTTCATACTCGTCCGAGGGGCGGCGGCGGCGGCGACCGCCGCTTCAGCGGCAGGTGGAGGGGCGGTGTCCGTTCTCGCCGCCTAGGGGTGGCGGCGGCCGCAGCCAGCGCTAATTGCGTTTGGCGCGCGCGTACGCGCAGCGGTCTCGTCTGTGCCGCCGCTCTCGCTGCCCCTCGTGGCCGCCGCCCGAAATGGCCCCAGCCATCTCGGGCAGCGGCCCCGGCGGCGGCGCCGCCAGGGGCGTGGCGGGGCGTGGCCGCGGCGACGTCGCCGCTGCCAGTATGAAAACCCCTCCACCGCCGTGGCCGCCGCTCGGGCACGTCATCGCCGCCGCCTTCCTATGCTAAACCATTGGGCCGCCGCCGCCGCCGCCGCCGCCGCCACGAGTATGAAAGGGGCTTTAGGAACCACCATCGCCGCCGTCGGCGGGTACCCGAGCCACCACCGCGTCGGTCGGTGTCGGCGGCTTCGTCGTCGCCGCCGAACCGGTCTCATTTCGCGAATAAACTGCACTGACTGGGTCTGTCCCCCAGTCTGATTGGGGAACTCCTTGAACGCGATTGATCTGCGCCGCCGAGCAGAGCCTTTGGGAAAGCGGATCTGGGATTCCGGGGCATTGGAAGCCAGGGAACTACCTTTATGTAGGGAGGAAGATACTCGGAGATCGGCGTTCTCCTGTCTTTGAGGTTTTCCTCAGATTTCACTTCAAAGAGAAAGTGAAGAACACCACAATAGATAACCATAAAGCACATACGTATAAACGAGGAAGTGTAATGGAGCGGGATTTACTTATTTATTTCATGCCCTCTCGAAAAAGGTGTGCTGAACAAAAACCTAGGAAGAAGCAATTAATAATACTGCTTTTGAATGCGTATGTGACTTACGGTGGCCAGCCGATGAAAAAGTCAGCGCTTTATCCTTCCCAGATAAGTCTGATACCAATTCATCGACCCCGGAAGGATTGAAGACCTGGGAGGGAAATCCGAACCAGGAACCTGGTATCGAGTGCACGCGACAGCCGGAGCCTCTTCCGACTATGCTACACGCGCCCAACGCTATAGATTACAATTATAAAGTCTAAACTTATTTTACATATTTAGGGCTTGGAGAGCAGTCGGTTGGGGTGCCGGCTGTTGCTGCGCCCAGTACCAAGTTTCTGGTTCGGATTTCTCGCCCAGGGCAACCAAGCCTTCCATCTCTCCTGGGCCGGTGAGTTGGCACCAAACTTGTCTGGGAAGGAAATGCGCTGACTTGTTCATCAGCTTACCATCGGAAGTCAATGTATGACCAAATACGCATGCAAGGCGTCTCCACGACATCCCGAAGAAGTAAAATGCGTGGCGCATCCCAAAAGGGATTGCGTAACGCCATTCTTTATTTTTGTATCCCTTTATATTTTACATAACGTCATAGTGTTATAAAAAGGAAAAAACGCAAAAACGCATTATATTCAACAAAGTGGGTGGAGGCAATTTGAATGTGTTTTTAGCCAACACAATGACTTACGGTGGCCATCCGATGAACAGGTCAGAGTTCTATCCTTCCCAAACAGGTCTGATGCCAATTCACCGACTCCGGAAGGATGGACGGCTTCGTTGGTCTCGGCGGAAACGAGCGAATCAAAGACAGATTCGGGGAGCATACGAATGTCGGCGCATCTTCCGACTGCGCTACACCCGCCCATGGTGTTATAAACTTCTATATGTTATAAAGTTGTAATTTTACTCTGGCTTGTTTGTTAACGCCTTCTCTTCATTATAGTAGCCGTAGAAGTTAATTGTTTTCATCAAGATACTATAGGAGGTCAAGGACGCTATTAGGGACACGCCACGAATTCTGCTTTTACGGGATATTCTAGTGGCGATTTGTATGTGTGTTTGGCCTGTGCAATCACATGCGGTGGTCAGTTGTGCAGAAATAAATCTTTTATCCCTTCCAGATAAGTATGATACCAAGTCACCGACCCCGGAGACACAGAAGTCTTGACTGACCTAGGTGGGATCCGAACTTTTGACATTAATTTGTGGTGCAGGTGAGAGTCGGCCCTCCGACTGCAATACTCGAGCCCAGTACAGGAAATAGTAGCGAAATATATGTTCAAATGCCATAACTTCATTTCGGGCACGTTATTTTTAAGGAATATAATTCAACGCGTATTTATTTCAAATCCGGTGCTTGGTAGCGCAGTCGGAGGATGAAGGCGCCGGCTGTCGCGTGTGCCCGATTCCAGGTTCCTGGTTCGGATTTCCCGTCTAGGCCAGCCTTGTCCTTCATTCATCTGAGGTCAGTGAATTGGTATCAGAACTTCTGGAAGGAAAAAGCGCTGACTTGTTCCTCGGTTGGCCACCGCTAGTCTTTGTATGGCCAAATACGCATTCGAATTCGTCGCCTCCACGACATCCCGTAGAAGTAGAATGCGTGGCGCATCCCAGAAGTAACATCAGCCTTCATATTTATCCTTACATTTTAAAGTGAGCGTGTGATAGCACAGTGGGAAGAGACCTGCTATTGCATCCGAGCCGATACTCTTGGCTCGAGTCCTGCCGGGGCCAACCATCCTTTCAACCCTCCGTAGTCCATGAATTGGTATCAAGCTTGCCCAGGAGGGATATAGCGTAGACTCGTCCATCGGCTGAACTACCACAAGTCACTGTATAGGTCAAGTATGCTTTCGAATGCTTCCACGATATACAGTAAAAGTAGAATGCATGGCGCATTCCAGGCAAGGGCTGATTAACGTCAACCTTTAACCTCCATATCTTTCACTTTCTTTATGTCTAAAAGTCAACCCGTTATCGTTGTTACCCTTCAATTTTACAAAATTCAGTATAAAGTCGTTAGAATCAAAGTTGGCGCTGCAAGTTCCTCCCGATACCGCGGCAGGTGCATGCTGCACGAAGGTCATGCTAACAGAGCTTCGGCCGGAGCTGAACGAGAACAGCCGTTACTCTTATGCAAACAGAACGCACGAACGCATTGCCCGAGAGATGATAAAGTGCGAACGAGCAGAGCAAAAGCACAGAACGAACGAGCACACATGAAAATGAAGGAAAGGGGCAAAAAGAATGGCTAACAGCCGCGAAAAATCAAAGAAAATCAAGGGCAGAAGACAACTCACGCTTTCTTGATGGTCGCATCGTCCGAGTTGGACGCGACTCCCAAGGTGGTGTACGGCGATTCCTCTCGAGGAGGCATCCTGAAACACACGGAACTCGACTCGACTCGTCTTCGGACAACGGAGGGTGTCGAAGGTCAGCGACGAGAGAACACGCGCGAGCGAACGGCGACTGATGATGGTGTTTGTCTCGAGAGGTTAGGAATCGGAATCAATGTGTGATGTAAGGTGGTGTCGGTGGGTTGGTCGGTCGGTCGTTCGTTGGGTCGACCGTCGGAAGTGGCTCCTCCTCCCACGGTCGCGACGACGGGAACACGCCCCGACGTCTCCCACCCGCCCCCGGTGACGACGGCGGCCGTTTTTGGACATTTTCCGGACAACGGGACCGGTTGTTGTCGCCGGAATTTGAGTGACCGAAGGAGAGCAGAAGCAGCCGGAAGACCTCCTCGTGAGCGGTGCGGAAGCCTCGGGACAGGAATAGGCGCTCGTTGGAATGACGCAGAGGCATGGTGCGCACACAGATGTTGCGGCTAAAGTTCACTGAAGAGGCTGCTGAGGAAACTGGGGTCGATGGCTCTCCTTCAGGGCCAGTGCATTCCATCCTAAGCTGCAGGTACAGTAAGCCTCTACTTCGTTGTTCATTTACTGAAGCAATTGTAGCCATTCTCAGATTTCTATACCTTCTATACCTTCTTTCTATACCTTCCAAAACTCCTTGGCGGTTTAAAGGATAAAGGATAAAGGACGGCTCTACTAAATCCCCTTCGGGACGAGGCACGAATACTACTTCTACGGGATAACGTGGAGGCGAGTTGAATGCGTATTTGGCCATACAATGACTTCCGGTGGCCAGCCGATGAACAAGCCAGCGCTTTATCCCTCCCAGACAAGTCTGGTACCAATCTGCCGACCCCGGAGGGATGGAAGGCTTGGTTGGCCCGGGTGGAAATACGAACGAGGAACATGGTATCGGGTGCAGGCGACAGCCAGCGCCGTCTCCGACCGTCTCCGCGGTTTAGAATAGAAATAAAGTGCATGGCGAATTCCAAAGGTCGATGGGAGTGACAGATATGCCAGTAGAATACAAAATGCACGGCATTCAGGAGCAAAAAAAATAATGTAGCAGCTGCACAAAACGACGGTCGGAGATGAGTAATGTGCATGTAGGCCGACGTGTAGCTTTCAATCGCTTCGACAAATCTACATGAAAAGCCTGCGTGGCGCACTCAAATGTCCGATTCTCCAAAACAGAATGGTGTAGGCGTCGACATGTGCGTTGAAATCGAGCACACTTTTGACAAATCACACTAAACTGGTATCATTAAGTATTCAGAAAGTACTCCCGGGAATACGCACTGCTTTCTAATACCCTGAGCAATCGTAAGGACGATTGAATCGCTGTTTAAAGTGAAGTACACGTTTCTCATGAAGCAATTTGTAACAACCACTAGAGTAACTAGAGTTGCTTTATTTTTTTACTAAAATAATCTTTAAAAGCGATTCGTAGAGCAACGGCCGAACACACCGGCTTCTGTGTTCACCTCGAATCGATTCTAGTTCGGCCCCACAGAGGCCCGCTCACTCCACCGAGGCATGTAGGTGAGCTTATACCAAACCCGCTTTTTATAGGTAAATAAATAAAAGAATAATCCTTTATCCTTCAAAAATAAGACAATAAGTGTAGACATTGATAATTCTTTCTGCGGAATGCGCCATGCGTTCGACTTCTATGGAAAACGTGAAGGCGACTGGTCAACTGATTAACCTGCAGTGGCCAGCCGATGGAAGATGTCAGTGTTTTATCGTTCGCAGACAAGTCTCGTACCGACTCATCGACCCCGAGGAATGGAACGCTGGCTAGCCTGGTCGGGAACCTAACCAAGAACCAGGGATCGTGGCGCATAATGACAGCCGGTGCCTTCCCCGACTGCGCTATGATGCGCTCAGCAATATACTAAATAATAAAAGGGAAAAAGACGGCCTTACTCTACCTCTTTTGGGAAGCTCCACACGTTCTACTTCTACAAGACATTGTAGAAACAATCTGCAAGAGTGTTCGACCTATATGACTTGCGATAGCCATCTGATGGACTCGTCGGAGTTGTATCTTCTCCAACAAGTTTGATACCAACTCATCGAACCCGGAAGGATTGAAGGCTTTGTTGGCCTGGGCGGTACTCGAACCTGGAACCTGGAGTCGGGTGCAAGCGTCGGCGTCGGTCCATGTCGTGAATGTGGGCAGCATTAGGAGGTGGAAGCACGCCGGCCGATCAAATGGACGTAGTAGTGAAAAGGAGCTTTACTGCTTTAACGGATGTTCAACCGGTGTAGTGATTGGCCATGATTGCTTGACACGCTTTCATCTTCCAGTGCTGGCCACATTCGCAACATGAACCTCCTTCGACTGTGCTATCACTTGTCCAACAATTCGATGAAACGAATATACTATCAATATAATACTATTTTTTCAAATTTTAGAACTAACCTTTAATTTATTTTTTAAACTAAGTTTTATAACTTAGGCATCGTCTATTTATTTATTTATTTATTTATTTATTCAGTTATTTATTCGTTTGTTTATTTGACACGCTTGGCATAGAGCCCGGTCGAACAGAAATAAAAAAAAAACATTTACAATTTGGCATAAGAACAATAGATTAGTTTAACAGATCAAAGGAGCAAAAGGCCCTTTGATCTGTCTAACTGAATCTATTAATAGAATAGAAAGGACCTTTTGCTCCTGTCTAACTGAATTTATTAATGGAACTTTGCCTAATATTTATTTACCTTATCTATCTCTCTATTTTTTCCTCTCAGCAGTTGGTTGCGTAATAATCGTAGGCTTGAGAGCATACTCGAAAATATAACGAAATTTTTAGGAAGAATTAGATCCACAACAAGCATGCTATCTACAAAAATTTTTCATGCACAAAAAAAACATCTGCATCATAAGGACATTGCAAGGACATTTTCGTTTCCCGGATAAACACATTGAGCCCTTTGAGATTCCGATCTACTTTTTTTAGAAAAGCCTTTGAAGCAACAGATTGATTCGGATTTCCAACAAGTTGGAAAAACGGCAATGCGATGTAAAAATTCGGATCTATGCTTCGCAATGAATTGGAAGAGTGCAAATCTAGAAAATAGAATATACGATGATTTTCCTTCACAAAGTCAAAGGATTTAATCGAAAAAGCTGTGAAAGGAAAACGCTAGACGCTGATAAGTACCTCTTTTAAGTGGAGGAAGCAGCGAAATTTGGAAGAAATACGGGGTGCAGAGTGGATCGCCCTCCACAGACTTGCAGAGCTCTATGCTTGACAGTTAGGTAAATAACTCTCGCTGAACCCAGAAGCTTCACGAACAAAAAACCCGCCGACAAGATCTCGAATAGTAGACGAGCTTCAACCGCCTAAATAGCACGCATGTAAGCCGAGGACGAGCTGCGGCTCTCCTCCGAATGAAAGCAGCATGATCCCGTCCGGCTGTCCCACTCCTACGACGGCGAACATCAGGGGCCGGTGGTGGGTGTAATACGGGGGGCTCCTCGTCGCGACACTCACCACACGCTTACACGCATTCACACAACATTCAACTAAACTCTTCTCCGATCGATTCCTATCTGTTACACAGAGGCGTTACATCGCTCGACTGATTAGCCTCTACGTCGGAATAGGTGCACAGCTGAGAAGCTGTACAACGATGTAATAACTAAACACTGGTACCGCATCGGTCACCATACAACCACAACATGGCTCACGACAATGTGAACCACAGGTGGCTATCGCCGTGAACTTCTAAAGTTAATCAAATAGTATGTTGGAGTTTGTGGCGCAGTGAGAAAAGCCATAGGCTCTCAAATGAGACCGTATCGATTCATGGTTCAAGGACAGAACGCTGACTGTCATTCGGCTGCCAAACGTAAGTCACATAGACCAAACACGCTTTCAAATTGCCTTTACGACATCACATAGAAGTAGGATGCGTGGTGTATCCCAAAAAGGATTGATTAACGTCGTCCACTGTCCTTTATCCTTCGTTATTCATTATTATAGCAGAACAAGTAGCAGGAATAAGGAGTAGACGAACCCGTGTATCGCAGTCGGAGGAGGTACCAGCTGTGGTGTGCACCCTACACCAGGTTCCTGGTTCGGATCTGTTACCCAGGCCAACGAAACACTCCATCCCTCCGGGGTCAATGAATCGGTACACCTGTCCGGGAGGTGTAAATCGCTGACTTACTCATCATCCCACAAAGGGATTGTATAACGCCGTCTTTTATCCTTTATCAAGAAGCAGAAATATCTGGGAAATTAGTTTTTACAAGAAAAATTCCAGATGGATCTATAACAGCCTAAGTGGAAAATTGTTCAAGTAACAATTTTTCTCGTCGTCGCGCTTCACCAAACCCTTCCCTCGACGTCACAAGTGCAACTCGCTAAGCCTTCACTGCTAAGCACCACTTACGTAGAGTGTACTTCTCCCGTGTGTGTTAAGAGTGTATGTACTTCTCGGTCGCGCTACTTACTTGCACTAAACGATGCACACGGTGGAAGTATTGGGCAATATGTGAAGTTCCGAAAACTTCAAAGGAGGAGTTAAACTCAAATACCGTATTATTATTATTATTATTATTATTATCTATATGTCGCATTCATCTAGTTTCCATCCATTGTGCCTCCCTCCGTATTAATAATGAGCTTCATCTGCTACGCTTTTTTTCTGTTCAAATGAAAAAAATTACAATTCGATGAATAGGATTGACAAGCATTATCTTGAAATTCTGATACTGTTATAAGTTTTGCTTCCTTTGCTTAGAGCGCACTACGAGTACGACTGCAATAAATAAATAAATACAACATAATTTAAAAAATTAAATCACACCGTTTCAAAAAGCAAAACGGTAACTTCAAAAAAGATAAGCGACAACGATATTCTTGGTGGAAATCGAGTTGTTCATAGGATGAATAGACGACAAATTGTGCGGCTACAGCAACTGCCAAATTTCAACACCTATACGACTGGATCGAAAGGCCTTTGGAGCGAAAAAGGAAAAAGAGACGATATAAATAATGGCGCGTGATAGCGCAGTCAAAAGAGTTGCTGACTATCGCGTGCACCCGATATAGGTTCCTGGTTGATTACCCGCCCAGGCCAACCAAGCCTTCCATCCATACGGGGTCGATGAATCGGAAGCAGACTTGCCTTGAAAGCCTAAAGACTTGTTCATCGGTTGGCCACCGAAAATCGTTGTAGGGTTAAATACACATTCAGATCGCCTCCACGACATCCAGTAAAAGCAGAATGCGTGGCACATCCCAAAAAGGGTTGATTAATGCCGCCATTTGTCATTTTGATCTTAATATAAATAATGTGATATAGGATAAGAAATAATAGACTTAACAAGTCAAAGCAACACCTCTTATGGCTTATAAACTCCACAAAACTCAGCTGGTAATCTTGGAAACATGTACCACAAAGGGCTTGCATTCAAGTTTATCCATAAAGAATCATCCATAGCATCACGACATCTTGGGCCAGATTTCTCAACCGCTTACCGGCCGGTAACGGTGAAAATACCGCCAACCCCTGATATGACATTCTTCACCATCAGGTTTGGCGGTACTTTTCACTGTTACCTGCCGGTAAGCGGTTGATGAATCTGGCCCCTTATCTTTTTGATTGATCATCTTGTCAGAGTCAGCTGACCGACAAACCACCCTGTAGATATGGACTGACGCAACACCGAGAAAACGTTAGGTATGACGGCCTAACCCAAATGTGGTTAGATGCTTATCAGCCGCCTTATTGTCAAATGTTCAAAATCAAAGAATATTATACTTCTGTTCCAAATACAGCAGCTACATTATATAATACATTACCTAACCCATACATGGGTAAACTAGATGGTTGCGCAGCGGAACCTCCTCCTCCTAAACGGATACCAGCCCAAGAGAGTTCAAGTGCTTGGCAGGTTGGGGCGCAACAAGAACTTTTGATCAATTCGCTGTGCATACGGGAAACAGTGCCTCCTGCCAACTGCGCCACTGGCAGTTAAATCGAACACCTACTTGTTCAAACAAAAATTAAGGAGTCATGAAATCAGCAGAGCACTCAACAGGGGTAATCATCATTGGATGTAAACCCGTGGGTTAGTCAATCCAATGATGATTTCCCCAATGGGATAGCCGCATCAGATGAGCACTTTCCATGAATACAAAGATAAGGAATAAAGGATTAACCACGATCCAAACCATTGATCAGTCCTTTTTCGCGATGCGCCACGGACTCTACTTCTACAGGATATCGCGCAGACGGTTTGAAGTGTATTTGGAATATATTATTTAATGAATTGGGGTGGCCAGTCGATGGACAAGTCGGCGTTTTATCCTTCCCGGATAAGTCTGGTACCAGTTCGTCTACCCCGAAAATGATAGAATTGGATAGCAGAAGAAGGGAATCCGAACCAGTAACCTTGAATCGGAGAGCGCTCGAAAGCTGCCGCCCTGACTGCGCTACCACTACTCTGTACAAGGACAAGAACTCAAAAGGAAGTGACGAAACGAATGCCTTTCCCCTGCTCATTCCATATTTATGAATTGGCTGCTTTGTCTTCTTTGATCTTGTCTACCCTCTATGGGTTAGGCACAATATATGAAGCAAATCGTTTGCTACAAACGCTTTGTAAGACATGCTTTCAAAGGAGATATTTTAGGAAAATATCCGAATAGAAGTACTCCTCACTCGCATATGGTTCATGAAAAAATCGCGTAGTGAGTCATCTACCTACTTCGCTTAATGAGATATGGGGATCTATCCTAATCGGGAAGGGGCAACCATAGAGTGTCAGATGCATGCGTTATCCTATAACACACACCCACATCCGCTGATTTTAAATAAAAACCTTCTCATGATGGGAAGGCAGTTGAAGATGTCGTAGAAACCCAAGCAAGGGATTAGAGATGTAAATCACTACGTGCCACCCCACCCCACCCCTCGATTAGGATCGATTCAACCTAAGGCCTAAGCAGAACAGTAGGAACACAGCGCTCAGTATGGTGGCACCTAATCCATATATGGGTTAGGCGCAACGAAACAAGCAAACAAAGGCAGACATCGACGCCAGAGATGACGATGGCGATAACAATAGATTTAACCCTTGATAAGCGACACATTCACCAGAAAACACTGCGAGAAGGATTATTCTGATGACGTTCGCGAGGCACGTTCCATAGCCTACGTAAGGCGACGTCGTAGCCAGCAGAGACTCAAATAAACGATCAAACAGCTTGAACACCGGGTTAGAGCGGATCTAATACCGTGTGAAACAGTTGCGAGGAATTGAATGTATCCTGACCCACATATGGGTCATACGAAAAAATCAGAGAGGCACTGAGAAGAGAGGTGACTGACAGAGGCTACGCTCAGATTAGAAGAAAATCAAATGAATTTTTTGCTCTTCTTGGAATAGCAAGGCACGTATCCATCGGGTTACCCTGGCTAACCCATATGTGGGTTAGGTGCCACTCTACCCACTCGAGTATCGTGAAGCGACCAAGCCCATCGAAACTGATCTTCGCCGGGGTCGACGCCTGTGCGGCAAACAGGTTTGGCGCCCGCTCCTTTCGCGCATTGGCAGTTACGACGTGGCGCGGCGACCTTGTCGCCGTCGCCGTCGTCGGCGACGATAGGGTTGTAGGGGCGGAGATTACGCGGACAAAGGGTTTCGAAGCGCGAAGTTCATCACACTGCTCGCCGGCGCCAGCGCCAGCCGAGACGCCTCAGGGGCGCCGCGACCAGCTGACGTACATAGTCGGCGGCGCCCACTTCGAACAACAAGGCCCGCGCTGTACTCGCCGCGGATGATCCCTTCTGCTGTGAAGGACGGGTCGGACCGGAAAAAACAGCTGCGGCTGGGCCTAATTTGGGCCACTGCGAGCACTTTAGGACAGTGGCTGTGACAGAGATCACTTTAGCCTCTGGAACAGCACAATCGATCGCCTCTATCGCTCAATTTAATCCATAGTTTGAATCGGTCAATCGAATCCAGCGATTCGGACACAACGCTAATGAATGGTGGCGACGGGAAGGGTCGTCAGCCAGCATGACGGCGATAGGAACGAAGATTTTGGTCGGCGACAGGCGAAGTTTATGACGCGAAAGAGAAATCTAAGACAGCGTTCAATCAGGAAGGGGAGAGAGGTGATGACTAGGAGGAAGAGGAAATAGAAGAGGAAGGAACGAATGGAGAAGGGAGCAAATGCGGTGAAAAACACGGACGACACGACAACAACTGATTATCTCGAACCCGAACACAATAACACTCAGTCATGTCAGACGGCTGCGTTAGATTCCCTTATGCGAAACATACACACGGGCACCAACGTCCACCAAACTTCCACGGCGGGGTTTAGGTGATTTAGAACAGATCTGAATAAATTCCGTAGAGGTTCACAGCTCACGCAGGAGTCTGACGTGGTCTTCATAGCGTCCCGGAAAACACTCCATCCTCAAAACAGCTAACTTCTGAATAAGAAAAGTTATTGGGAAACGACGAAGATTCCAGATGGTGTGGCCATAATGGAAAAAGGTGAAGTCTAAGAACACTTTCATGATCAGAATCAGGAGGGTTTCACAGCCTAACGAGGTTGGCAAAGTCCTTGTGAAGATATTTGGAAGCGACGCAGAAGAAAACCCCGATTGTCTACTGATGTATTGATTCTGGGTTCAGTTCCACACAAAGGGCATCTACCTCGAACATCCCTACTGGCCGAAGAATTAGATTCTTTGATTCAATTCATTTTCGTTAAGCCTAAAGGCTGACACTGTGGATGTAAGCTCTTACAACGACGTTTTGTTGCGATCAAAACTCTAGCGTCAGGAGGGACTCGAACCCGTACCACCGGTTAGTCGAGCAGGAATGCTCTGCGCCACTACACCACCGGCGCTTTTTAATCCAATTTAAATTAAATATAAAAAATTAAAATTAAATGCGTTCAAAAATTTATTCTTCAAAAATCGTGATTACTTTTTGAACAACCCAATATTTGATAGCGTTTTGACGTCTTCCCTAGGAAGACACTCTTTGGGTGTGGGGATGGTCAGAGTTACCCATCCATTGGTCCATGTCAGTATGTGCCAGGGCGTTATCTTATAAAGGACAGAGGTTGCCGTGAATCCGCTCCTTTGGGGGATGCGCCATGCCATCTACTTCCCGGTGGATATCGTGGAGGCAGTTTGAATGCGTTTTTGGCCTACGTAGTGACCTTAAGGAAAAGATAATTCAGAATTCAATGCTCTGTTGTGCTTAGCTCCGATTCGCTGACTCATTGGGCTTGGATGGCTGGCTCACTAAGGACACGACCTCTCCGAATCGACTCCAGATACGCGAGAGCGGGCGCCCCGTCTCGCTCAGCAACACATACTCAGAGACACCATACAGTCTCAAAATCTCTCGACGTACAAGACTCAAATGCATGGCTCATCCAGTATAGATTGCTCACTAAATGAATCGAGTTTTACGCTTCCACCGGTAACGACATAGTGCTCGAAAGAATCGGAACACTTGTAGCTCAATAAGCAGGAGCTCACACAAAAACCCCATTCTTTCAGGGTTCGAGTCCGCCGACAGGTCATTTATCCCTCCGAGGTTGACAAACCACTAGCAAATGTCACAGGAAAGGCAGAATGACTTTACCATGGCTCCAATGCATACTTCGTAGGCTCGCACTATAGGAGGAGGTAGAATTCATGGCGTATAACGGATAAAGGATAAAGGACGGCGTTACTCAATCCATTTTGGGATACACCACGCATTCTACTTCAACGGGTTGTCGCGAAGGCGATTTGAATGCGAATTTGGCAAACACAGTGGCTTGCGGTGGTTACTCTATGAGCAGACCAGCGTTTTTCCTTCCCAGACCGAGTCTGGTACCAATTCATCGACCCCGGGGAGATGGGGGGGGATAGAAGGCTTGGTTGATCTGGGCGGGAGAGGCAAATCAGGGTCCTGGAATCGAATGTACGCGACAGTTAGGACCTCGTTCGACAGCGCTGACACGCTCCGGAGAATTCGGGACGTGTACCTTAGAAAATAGCCGGTCTACGAACAAGATCTTTCAAGAAGTTGAGCACATGCGTAAGCCCCGGTTTTTGTTTCCCGCAAGAATTAGAGTACGTGGCGCATTCCAAAAAGATTGAACAGGCTCGGTACTCATTTTTCGATTCATGGTCGTCGCTGGATCGGTCCGAAAGCATGGACATTGTAACCCCACCCGTTGCCTCTTCAGACTCCACCTTCCCCTTTCTGTCGAAAACTGGTCTGCGGTTGCTTCTGAGACACAATTATCGTCTCCATTTCAACCATTCCCACCCCCCCCCCCTCAACCACGACATACTTCGCTTCGACGGAGGAAAAGCAAAGGAAGACGTGGAGACCATATCGAAGAGAAGACGAGACATATGCTGGAGCCGCGCGCGGGTGTTCCATTTCTCTCGGAAAGCGAGAGATACGCCTAACCGAAAAACGTCTCCCCGTCCGTGTCTTTCGTCATCACCAGATCTGGCCTAATCTAATAGACCTGATGGGTCCGCGTGTGTTTGGAACGTCGCTTTCCCAGAAACCTCCATGTTTCTCTTCTGAATTTCCTCGCGAAAGGGCAGAACCCTGACCTTATAAAAGTGTACAGGGCCAGAAGCTTCGAAGCCTCTTCTCTCGTTTCAATGCAGACACAGCTGTTGCTCGGACGGGACCGCAGCGTGTCGTCTCGTTAGGCGAAACACTCCGTCCTAATCCGTCCCGACAACTCGTGCTACAAGTACGTCATCGCTGATTGTACTGGCCTGGCGCGTGGCCGGCTTTTTTCGGAGCTTCAACGACCCGTACTGAAGCTATGTAGGGAAGGAACTGCATGCTATGCCCCTGTAGGATTCTACGGGTACGCCCTACTTTTATCAAACGGTCCCGCAGAGCATTATGAATAAGGATAATAAAGGATAAAGGACGACGTTATTCAATCCTCTTTGGGATGTGCCACGCATTCTACTTCTACGATCGTGAAGGCGACTTGAATGCGTACTTGGCCATACAATGACTTGCAGTGGCCAGCCGATGTGCATGTCAGTGCTTTATCCTTCCCAGACAAGTCTGGTACCAATTCACCGACCCCGGAGGGATGGAAGGCTTGGTTGACCTGGGCGGGAGATCCGAACCAGGAACCTGGTATCGTGTGCAGGCGACAGCCGGCGCCTCCTCCGACTGCGCTCCACGAGCCCATTATGAGTATGTGTATTTATTATTAATACGTGGGCTCGTGTAGTTCAGTCGGAGACGGCGCTGACTGTCGCGTGCATCCGACACCAAGTTCCTGGTTCGGATGTTCCGCCCAGGCCAACCAATCCTTCCATCCCTCCGGGGTAGGTGAGTTGGTAGTGGACTTTTCTGGGAAGGTGTACCGTCTGATCACCGCAAGTCATTGTATGGCCAAATGCGCATTCAAATCGTCTCCACGACATCCCGTAGAAGTACAGTGCGTGGTGCATCCCGAAATGGATTGAGCAACGCTGTCCTTTACCTTTATCCTTATCCTATCCTTATCGTTGTCGTTTCTGCGACCACCAAATTTCGTATCATAGAGACGAATGGAGTAACCTTCGCTTTCGGAGAGAGAATGACAAGGTATTCTGATTAGCTGGCTATGTAGCGAGTAAAAGATAGAATGTTTGTGTACCTGGGAAGGTACTCGAGATTGAATCTAAGCCGACCATTGCGATGAAACTGAAGACACTTCGACGCTTCGGAATTTGCTTCGTATGTTGTGACAATGCGTAGCGATTTCTCCTAGCAGTCAGAAGAAGCAAGAACTAGCCGCAGAAAGGGAAGAATAATCTCCAATGTTCAACACTTTTTCTCAAAAATTAGTGGGAAGATAACGCGTCACAGTACTGTTTAGCGCATTTAGCAGCTCGCCTGCCTGCCTCGAAGACGTGCTCCAGTAGATAAGCGAGGTCAACGAGATGGGTAGGGAAGGTGTGAGACGACCTTGACAAGGCGAGGACAAAGAGGGAGTCTATGACACTTTAAACGGCGAGCTAACTCGTTGGAGAAACAACTATGAGGCCACTTAGTACGCTACCAAGAAACGGATAGTGTGGTGCAGTGACGAGAAACCGCACACGAGCCTTCAAGCCATTCAAGGTCACCACTGCTCCTGAAAGCTACATAGAGGCCTTAGGAAAGTCAGCTAGCCAGCAAGTCTGCGCATTGGCCTACAGCAACGTGTCCAAGGAATCTGTTAAATATCACACAGACGTAGACTACACGGCGCACTCTGCAGAATGGAGTAATGCCAAGGATTTTTCTCACACTAAAACCTAAGGCAGGGGAGAAATCAGAGTGTAGTAGATGGTACGAACGCGCTCCTTACTTCACTTCACCAGTTCCACTTAAAGATGATGCACTTTACAACACGCCACCTTTTTCTGGAGAACCTATCGATCAGCCGCCTCCAATCTGCAGAACTGGACACCGAGCAGAAGAAGAACAATGAGCTTTCAGGCCGCTGAACCGAATGACACAACGCTCGTCGCTTTCTCAGCCTTTGAAACCTAGGTTTCTTACGAAAAATTCCATTAACAAAGTGACAAGAAGCACTACCACATAGCCTAGGTCGGCACGAGTGAGGCAAACCTGTCACACCTCTAAGAGTCACAGGTTCCGGATCGTTGTAAAAATTATAAAAAGTTTACACGAGTCTATCACAGATTTCTACTGCATAGGCTAGCGCTCGTTTAGGTGCCCTTATTATTTATTTATTTTCATATTATTTATTTATTTGGTATATGTCGCAAAGGTGGGCAGCATTGGGAAGTGGGAGCGCGTGGAGCAATCCTAGCCGATCAGAGCACTGACCAAACACATGTCAGCCAATCAGTATACCGACGTACACGCCCTCTCTAAATGTTAAAAACTTGTACAATGTGGCCGATTGGCTGGTGCGTTCCCACCTGTCCACCCTGGCGACATGGTCCATTTTTTATTTCATGCACTCACAAAGCTGTTCAGGAAACGAAGAGGAAGGAACGTTTAAACCGCTTGACGAGAAGCACAGAGAACAGAAAGAATTATGAATAGTAAATAAATAAATAAATAAAAATGAGTGTAAGAATTATATAGGTACCGTAGAGCAATAATAGAGCAACGCGTTAAGACCCTCCATCTTTCCTCCTCAGCCATGAGGTTCGCTGTACAATATTACAACAAGTTCTTCCTATTGAAACAGTTGAGCTGCGAACTAGTGGAACAATCAATCAAAACAGATCAATAGGCACATGTCATGAATGTGGCCTACATGCGGAGGTGAGAACGTGCCAGCCAATTACACAGAAATACGCCCCACTGGGTGGCACGCCCGTTCGGTACGCCCTGACTGGTCTAGTGTGCTATCGTTTCCCATGTAGGCCACACTAGCGACTTGTACCGGTCAATCAATTCGTCAGGATTAGGACATATAAACTTCTTCCAAACGAAGACATACAGCCATAGTGGATGGAAATGTCTACCCAGAAAACGACACTAACATAACAGTAGCAGTAATAAGGATTAACAACCGGCAAAATTCAAAAAAAAACATAAAATTGGTGCAAAGATTAATTTTTCTCCTAACTCAATTTCTATCTAAAATAAAATAATGTTCAAAATATTGTATTACCAGTATCAACTATCCATTGGAAACCTAAAATCCAAGAAAACCGTAGTGAGTAGTGGAAAAGGAGAAAATTAAAGGCACATATTTTTTCTTAAAACGTGTTTAGAAAAACTGAAAAAATGTTTAGAAAAACGGGTTCTGTTTTTTTTTTCTTAAAACGTGTCAATGATTTTAAAAAATTTCAAATCCTGGTAAAAAAAACTAGGTTACCTTCGTAAAAAGGTCTATTTTGACTTTAGATACGTCTAGGTTGGTTTCAAAAGTCTCATACTTTAAATGGAACAAAATAACACCCTCTCAATGGTTTGAAAGTGTCTGGTATAAAATAAAATAAAAACAGCCGTTTAATGGTTCCAAAGTGTCCGGTTTAAAATAAAATAAAAACATTTGCTTAATAGCTTTAAGTGAGACCGGCTTGAAAATTAAAAAATAACAGCCTTTTAGTGGTTTAAAAATGTCTGGCTTAAAATAAAAGAAAAAATAGCAGATTAGAAGACTTAAAACAGTCCTACCTAAAATTAAAAAACGGCGGCGACCTGATGGTTATAATGTCCGACTTAAAATAAAATAAAACAGCCGCTCAAAAGCTATAAGAGAGACCGGTTTCAACTTTTAAAAAAGCGGCTTAGTGGTTTAAAAGGGTCAGGTTTGAAATTTAAAAAATAACAGCCTTTTAGTGGTTTAGAAATGTCTGGCTTGAAATAAAATAAAACGCATAGTAGCCTTAAAAAGAGTCCTAATTAAATTTAAAAAAACAGCAGCGACTTAGTGGTTCTAAAACTGTCCGACTTAAAATAAAATAAAAACAGCCGCTCAATAGCTTTAACAGAGTCCGGCTCGGAACTTTAAAAAAATAACAGCCGTTTAGTGGTTTAAAAGTGTTCAGCTAAAATTTAAAAAAAAACAACCGCTTAACGTAACGAATAAGAAGCGCATTCCCTTTTAGAATCCTATTATATAATCTCCAAATAACTGAACAGCTTCAAGGCCGCAAATGCGCTATGGCTCGGCTGATTCTGAAGGCCGTCTTCAGAAGACCGCGGCGGAAGTGTACTACGTGATGAGGAGACGACGTACACATACGTCCATATGCATGCGTGCGTGTGTATGAATGAGTGAGTGCAATTTGCGGCCCCGCGCGTCGTCCCCCCGGCGGGGGGGGGGGGTCGGTATGATCTCACTGGGCGGCGGCCGGCCAGCGACGTCGTCGGCAGGGCGCATTAGAGAGCGGCGAATCGCTCAGAGAGAGTGTGTGACGCAGGTGCGCAGACACCGACGAGACATCGAGGCGCAGACGAGCAGAGTGCACGTCGCGCGCCGGCGAGTGACCGCCGCGACGTCGCCCGTGCGGCGACGGCGGCGGCAGGTACAGCAGGTGCTGGGAGGGTGGAGGCATACTCGAGTCAAGGACCGTGCTCAATGAGCCCTTCAGAGAGAGAGAGAGTAGACGACGGCGGGAGCCGCACTCACTTCAGACAACCCCGTAGTGGCGACAGTAATAGCCCATACCTGGTTCGAGGCTGATGGATATCTGTCGGAACATCTGACTAAACACCGTGGCAACGACCGCGAGCGCGAAGAGCCGTAAATTAGATTGTAAAGCGTGATCCTCCGATACAGAGCAATACAGCCATGTTTGCCGAGAAGACCGGTCGCCGTCGTAAAATCACGTCGATTCCGTTGCACTACGCGGACTACGTAATACACCATTTTCACGTCAATTCAAGGGAAAGTAAGCATGACTTTCCGAAGTTTTAATTCCTAATAAGTGAACATGTTGTTTGAAATGTTATTTTCTGAATAAAGGCGCGTGTAGCGCAATTGGAGGAGGTGCCGGCTGTCGCGTGCACCAAATACAAGGTTCTTGGTTCGGATTTCCAGTCTAGGCCAACCAAACCTTCCTTCGCTCCGGGGTCGGTAAATTGGTACCAGACTTGTTCGGGAAGGATAAAGCTCTGAATTGTTCATCGGCTGGCCACTGCCCGTGATTGTACGACCAAATACGCATTTAAATCGCCTACACGGTGCCGCGTAGAAGTAGAATGCGTGGCGCATCCCAAAATGGAGTGAGTTACGCCGTCCTTTGTCCTTATTTATTGATTGAAGTTTTATAAAATTCTCACTTTTTTGAGGAAAAATAATGGTTTAAAGTTTGTTACGAAGAGCATGAAAGAGGCCATTTTTTAGTGCTAAAAAGAGACTGCGCCATGTCCTTGTCCAAGACGTCGCGATTTTTATTCGATTGACAGCAAAATTTACGCTTTGTTGGAGTTTCACAGATGTAAACGATACAACAAAAACAGTTGTAAAGTACGCGCATATCCTCGTTTGGATGATTTATGTAAGCAGCGTTTTCACTATCAGTCAAATAAAAATCGCGACGAGCCTCTCGAGTGCATGGCGCAATCTCTCCTTCAAATGCACTAAATAATCGCTGCTTTGTTGCGATTTATAGTAAAACAATTTTTGCTAACTTTTTCACAAAAATAAAATTTTGTAAAATTATTATGCTCATTCAGGCGTTTTTCTCGAAAATAAAAGTTTTATAAAATTATTAGATTCGGACAGATGAAGCGGTCAAAAAATTCAAAAAAGGTTATAACAAATTTTTCTTGAACAAAAAACCATTCTAACCATTTTGGAAAGTCTACAGTTTAGTCTATAAGATGCCCGTTTTTATTTGGAAGACCTTCGCTTTCATTTCAGAACCACTAACGATAAGTTTGTTTAGAAGAGTGTCCAGTTTGACGTGAAAATGCTATATGACGTCGCCTTCCTTGGTGGCTGCAACAATTCAAAGAGTTTCAAAGCGCCGCATGCATTAGAAACTATTTTTAGAAGTTTTACCGTAGCCTACCACCAACAGAGAGGATGGGAAGGATAGGCAGAGATCTATGGGAGTAATCCATTCAGAGCCACGAATCGATGGCCGAGTAACTGGTTGATCCCGTAGCAGAACTGGATTCCGGGTGAATCTGCTGTGCTACGACGGAAAGCGAAACCTCAACACGCCAATCTGAACCCACTGTTCAGAACAAGCAACGGGGTAGAGCATCAAGTCAGTAGACCGCATTTGGATGCGCCATGCACTGTATTTTCGGACTCGAATATTGATCTCTGTAATGAGTGACGTTTCATTCTGGCCAGTGCCTTACGATTCGTCCACACGTAACCCGTGGCCTCTTAGCAAATCGTTCACCCTGGTATGGTTAGTGTACCCAAGAAATGAACATAAAATCGATAAAATCCCAGCAAAGTCGTTGCCTCTTGCCGACTGTGCCATAAACGTAGCCTACCGGTAATATGAACAGCGACAAGGACAGTGAAGCAGTAGTCACCCCGGCTAAAAAAGGGCAGAATATAATCGATAAAAATCAAAATCAATCCCTGTTGGGATGCGCCACGCACTCTATTTCGGAGCGTTATCGCGGAGGCAATTTGAGTACGTATTTCGCCTAAACAATGGCCTACGGTAGACAGATGGATAGATATTTTATAGATCTATACTTTTCAGACAAGAACTATAGCAATTCATCGACCCCAGACGGATGGGTGAGGAACGATCATCCCCCTCTCCAGGCGGATGGACTGTTTGATTGGTCGGAGCCAGTATGCACTGAACCACTGGTCGCTGGGCGTGCGAGAGCCAACACCTTCCAGCTGAGCCTACATACACCTAGCAGTAAGCAGCTCCAAAAATCTAATATTATGCTGGGAGAGAAATTTTGTTGACGTTCTGTGCAGCTGTTCCGGGCTCATGTAGCGCGGTCGGAGTAGGTGCCTGCTGCCTCGTGCATATCAGGTTCCTGGTTTGGATTCCCCGTCCAGGCCGACCAAGCCTTCCACCCTTCCGAGGTCAGTGAAGCAGTCTTGTCTGGGAAGAATAAAGCGCTGACTTCTTCATCGGCTGACCACCGCAGGTCATTGTATAGGCCAAATACGCATTCAAATCGCCTCCACGACATCCCATAGAAGAAGAATGTGTGGCGCATCCCAAAAGGGACTGAACAGGGAATGCCGGGACGAGACCTATTCCATGGTAAAGAGCTTGAAACGCTGATTAAAAATACACCTTCCAAATTTGCTAAATAGATCTCATAAGTGAGTACTGGCCGGTGAAAGATCGAGTTGACAACTGTGTGTCGCCTATGGGTGAGTAACGCCTTCCTTTATCCTTATCCTTTATTCCGTAAAGGTTTCCTTAGTTTTTCGATATGCATAGTAGGTTCACGAAGTTGCAGAAGCGACTTAAATGGATACCGTACAGGTTACTTTAAGAGAAAATCAGGAAGAATTCAGATCTCTAACATTCTTCCAAGACCAAATAGAAGATAGAGATAGAATCTTCAAAATGTGCCATGTAACCTCACACTTCATCCCTAACAGCCGATAGACTGAACCCTACTTCTCTGTTGAGCGTAAAAATTTGATTGCGCAAACAAGAAGTATGTGAAGATATCGTGCGTAACTTAAGCTGGAAGTCGAGTGCCTGGCGCATCCAAAAAAGATTTGTTAACGCCACTGATTTACGCTTCGAAACTGAGCTCTTTATCGATTGCTCCAATGGTAAGTATGACTAACTCCTCTCTGACTAATAGATGGACAGCGGTACCTCCCTCTGCGTTAAGAAGAAAAACGTTGCATTTACCGTCGGCTGTTGGGCCTTTCTAAGTTTCTGTAGATGGAGAACACATGTATAATGTCCTGCAATATCATCCGTGTGCAAAGTGCGTGGCTTGAACCCAAAAACTGGTAACAACGACGAGTTTTCGCCACCGATTCCTAAGGCATGGCACCATTTTATTCAGAGATTTATTCTGTACTAATGACTACAGGCGCGTGTAGCGTAGTCGGTAGAAGGCGCCGACTGCCGCCTGCAAGGATAAAGCACTGACTTGTTCATAGGCTGGCCACCGCAAGTCATAGTATGGCCAAATACGTATTCAAAATGGCCTTCACGACATCCCGTAGAAGCAGAATGCGTGGCGCATCCCAAAAGGGTTTGAGTAACGCCGTCCTTTATCCTTTACCCTTTACTAATGACTACAATAGCCGTTTGTTGCACCATTAGATAAGTAAACAAGACCCCTTTCTTCACCCCTCCCCCTTCCATCTAGATCGACGATTCAAAGCCATTCTCAGATCAGTCGAGCTGGCGAAGAAGCAGAGGCTATTGTCTGAGCGTAGGCTACTACAACGAGCTATTCAGCCAGTCATCCATCCGCCCTACTCGAAGAGATTAGTAAATAAACATCGTCGTCGTCGTCGCCGCCGTCAGTAAACACACGCGACGGCGAGGCGCTTGCAGAAAGCGCCATGCGATCGCCACATGAGTCAACAGAAGCAGCTGAAGCTGAAGCTCCAACTTTAGCTCCGGCCCAGTAAACGACTGTCGTGTCTGTTCGTTGCAAATAGCGCCGTTTACCAGCTCGAACGGAAAGCAACGAGGGAATAGAACTCGGAGCTGTAATAAATAATCTCCTTCTGGTATGCGCCACGCATTCTAGAAGGATGGCTGAAACGTTTAGTAGCCTTCTGTCAAAAAGTTTCGTCACTTTTTTCGTTGATCCAAGCACTCAATATGTACACTGCAGATGGCATACATTAGGAGATCAAAGTCTCCACTAAGAAATGAAAAACAAAATAAAAAATAAAATAAAATTTAAAATAAATAGGATAAGAATAAAGGACGGCGTTAATCAATCCTTTTTGGGATGCGCCAGCGCTTTCTACTTCTACGGGATGTCCTGGGCGGGAAATCCGAACCAGGAACCTGGTATCGAGTGCAGGCGACAATCGGCGCCTTCATCGACTTCGCTACACGCGCCCTCAAATTCAGGGAAAATAAATAGAGTTCGAATAAATTGATAGCCTTTGGATCTATCATAGTCGGGAGGGGAATCCTAATTAAGGGAGGGGAGGTGCATACGGTGTTTTTAGTCACAATTCCGATCCTAGAATTTGTACAAGAGCTTCACCTCCTGCACCATGATATCGACGGCTCTGGGGCAACTGTCACCCTAGGGTTATCCCCTCCCTCACTGCGAAGCAAAGACTAGGATAGATTCTAAGTCTTTGGTTGGCAGTGCTATGTTCTAAGACATGATTCAGGTAAACAAAGGCATGTTCTATCTTAATTAAGAGTGGAATTTTAGTTCCTTCAAATGATCGAATGGAAGGCTTGTGTTGCATTCAGCGAGGGTACTAGTGCGTAGAGCAAAGCTTGTTCTTCCACCTCTAGTCTAAAAAGAAATCGGCTAAATGCCCTAAGATGTTGGGACACTCAAATAGTCCTGACTTAGTGGATCAATCTCGCCGAAGATGGGGCCTAAACTAATGGTAAGGCCCCCTGTCGAATCGAGTACAGTGAACAATTTTTATGAAGCTTTTGGTTATGTAGGTAGATGATCTTATGACCAGTTCACACTGCTCGGTGGGCGATCATCCCCTCATCGCTTGAGAGCAGCAAAGTCCTAGCACGTTAAGATTTCCATAACTTTGGGGCAAAGCCATTTGCTTTCTTCGAGGTTCCACTGGCTGACATTGGCACTGGAGGTACGAACGCAGATGCTGCGCCGGCGCCCGCTCGAGGAACTCGATGATTAACGAGACTACAAGTGGTACATATCTAGCAGACGGTGATCCTTACCGAGGGCAACAGCACGGGTAGGTTCCTCCGGTTCCAGCTTCTCCGGGGATAATCATCCCCAGAAAGGAGAGCTGGGACGTTTCCGGATTGACCGCTTAAGCTGCAATCAGGGTATACCTAGTGAGAGATAAATCGGCGCTGACGGCCAAAACATGGCCTTCATTCTATGAAGTTTGGCGTTATTTTGGAGATTGGAAAGGAGCCTGAAGATGTTACAGGGTAGGAAGGTACTCTGAACAGCTGCGTGAATTAGCAATCGTTCTTCTAAGAAAGAGGCCTTAGGTTCATAGAATCCTGCTCCTCCACGGAAGTGACGAAAGCCTTTCCAATGATCACTAATTCTAGCCATATGTAGAACAGATTGGTTTGGGAAATAACTACCCACTCCAGTGGCATAGTCCGTTTCTAATGCTATTTTTGCAGCTCTCACATAGCATATTCAGAAAGTGTGATATCCTAAGGGTTTATATCATAATATAGTGATTGGTTAGTTAAGCATCCTAGTCCAGGATATCTCTAGCTCTTCTCCTAATCCGGCAGCTGACCAGGGAAAGATCAAAATGCCAAGGGGCAGAAACTAGTGTAAAATACGGTTTCTTTAATAATTGAGTCGAAACCGAGTTTTTGAAGTTCCCAAAGAAAGTAGTTTACCTAGCTCTTTGAGGCAAAACAAAAGACTCTTTGACAGGTATCTCCAGGATGCAAAACAATTTGGAACCATCTCCCTTTAATGGCTTCAAATTGTTTTGTCCACTATTTGTTTAAAACAATGCTTGTTAACCGGCTTCGAATAGTTTTGCCTTTCACTGGATTGTTTTGGACGTCTTGGTTGATTGCTTTGTCTCTTGATTGTTTCGGCCTACGTCTTCGGAAACTCGCAAAAGACTGAAAGTGGTCTATCCAGTAGATGGTCTAAACTTGTACGCATCAGTGGTGAATCAGTCTCCGAAGAGTTTTGACTTTAAAAGCGTCTTCAGTAGTAACAGCTGGAAGATGAGGAGAAGAAAAATAAAACTTTTCGGCCAAAAATACTTCCAACAAGAGTCTACAAGCTTATGTTGCGCGCGCGTCAATTTATCGATTAGTCCCGCTACGCGCACTTCAGTCACTATGGCCGGAAACAGAGTCCAGCGGCACCGCACGTCGATCTCGTCCATTTCTCTCCAATCGTGTCGGGACCCACGCCGCCACTGTGGTGGGAGATGTGCCGCGGACGAGTTGTCGCGATGCCGCATGCGGCACCGCTCCGCTGAGGGGCATGGTCGGCGGAGAGCCTTCTACCTCCCGCCCTTTAAACAGAGGCGTTACAAATGTCTGTGTCTCCAGTATCTCGAAAGGCAGCCACCGAACTCTCGAACAAGCCCAGGGGGTTGGGATGGATGGGCCAGGGGTAGAACGCTCGTCCCCCGGCCATGGTCCGCTTTGAACCGTCCCGGCTGCGGGGTAGGGCTAGGAAATTCTTTTTTTTTCAATTTGATAAAGTTTTTAAGGCGGTCTCATTTGTTGCTGACGAAAAAGCGAACGGCGGTGGTGACATTGTACCTTATGAAGAGGTTCCTCTAGACAGCGCCACAGTGCGTAGTATTGCGTACAGTAATCGCATCAAAAGCGCCAGGTTCATAGCGGCAAGGCGGTAGCAGCAAACTCTGTTTCCGGCCTATAGCTTAAGTCGCTAGCATTTCTAGTTTCTCGTCTAGGCAGTGCCTTGCAAAGCTGGAAATTCGTGCTCAATGAGACGGAAAGTTCCTAGACCGCCGCCACGGTACTTCTTACGGCTGGCTGAAGAATCGCCACGGGCAAGAAGCTCAAGGACACCGAGACGCGGCTAGGAACGAAAGGAATAGCTGCGGAAACGGTGCAGTGAAGCAGAATTCCTAGCGGTTTCCTGTAGTAGACGAGTGAGCGAATTTGGGATCATAACAAGAACAGCGATACTTCCGGTCAGAACAGCTCGGGATAACTGGCGCATTTCACGCCTCAGTTGCTCCACGGACCGGAAAGCCGTCGAACGCCCATAGCCGGCCAGTTCCTGGAAGCGAAGAAAGGGGCTACTTGGGCATTCGGATGGGGCATCGGGTGTGACCGATTAGTTATACATACGTTTGCGTTCGGCAATGAGAACAGCGGCCCGGCGAGAATGGTTAGTCAGCCTTGTGGGGAAAAGCAGGGCACTATCAGTGACTAATAGTAAGCCTATCTGGTTGTCATGGTAATAGCGATGACTCGTGGCTCGATGAGGCCGTAGGCCACTTCAGCGTCAGTTTTGGAATTGGGAACATCCCCCTTTCCGGCAGATACGGTCGTAATGGGACTGGCTGTTCATATAGGAAACTCCCGATAGCCATACGTTTGCCAGCGCCTATACATACATAGATAGATGAGGTGCCGTCTCAAACACTTGCTGGACACGTTTATGCCCAAGTCATGCAGCGCAGCAGCTGCACGCGCACCAGCGATATCGATCGAAACCCTGACTACTGGATGGGGATTCGCCCTATAAATTCACAACTGCCAATCAATATTGGTCACTTATCGCAACTCCATAATCCATCATTCACCAGATAGTCAAAACTTGTCAATGTCGACAAAGTTAATCGATAGCGGCGGACGAATCGATAACAAAGACTTGTCGTGAAGGTTGTAAACCTGTTGTCATATTCGCTTGATTTCCACTTCAAGTGGTCAACGGAGGATAAGGTCAATAAAGTCGATTTTGATAGTTGCCAATCAACCAATGGGCGCGTGTAGCGCAGTCGGAGGAGTTGCCGACTGTCGCCTTCACCCTGACACCAGGTCCCTAGTTGGATTTCCCGCCTAGGCGAACTAAGCCTTCCTCAAGGTGAATAGGTACCAGACCTGTCTGGGAAGGATAAAGCGCTGACTTGTCTATCGGCTGGCAATCGCAAGTCATAGTATGGCCAAATATGCATTCAAATCGCTCCACGATATCACGTAGAACGCGTGGCGTATCCCAGAAAGGATTGAGTAACCCCGTCCTTTATCCTTTATCTTTAACCAACCAATAAACTTTACTTGTTGGGAGGACTGTAAAGTGGTCCTCAAATTGGTTCGTTTCCGCTTCCATTTCTTCCAGATCAACATCGATAATCTCGATCGGTACCGATTCGTAAATTGAAACTGCTTATGTGCCTACCGTGAATCTTACCCACGGGCAACTATATTTGAGTGACACGCATTTCAGGCGGTCGAACATGTTCAAAAAATGCTGTTATCGATTGATATCGATTAGTCAGCACACTACTTCGCCTTTGTGAGGCCTGTCTATCGTTGATTATATTCGCGTGATTTAAACATTAACGGTCAACTCTGATCGGAGATCGATAGTTACAACCGGGATAAGAATCTCCAGTCGTTTGCCATTAAAGTGGACGGAAAAACACACAGACGTACAGAAAAGTTAGGCCTTTTATACGAAGCAGGACACCTGTCATAGCATGATGATCAACTAACTTCCATTCAATACCCACTATATTTTCGCAAAAAAATCGTTTAAAAAATTTGCATTGAAAAATAATGAGTAGAGGTCAACAAAGCCTTTTGTGGAATGCGCCACGCATTCCACTTCGACGTGATTATCCTTACGCATTTCAATTTGTGTATGGTTATACATGGACGCCTACTTCTAGCGGCTTAAAAAATAATCGGATCATTCGTTTACACTTTTGACCTAATCTATCTATCATTTAATCAGTTGCCAACTTATGGTCAGTCAGCATTTAATTTTCTGTTGTTTGGTCCAATTATTTCTTTTATGAATTTTTTTCGGTCAAAAGTCTGCGTCTCTCAGCAAAGGTAGTGCATTGACCAACTCTATTCCGTTGTGTCTAAACCCTATAAAGAATGACGTTCATCTTTTGAGGTGCGCCGTGCATTACACTTCAGCGGGATGTCATGGAGGCAATTTGAATGCCTATTTGACCGATGCCTAGCTTGCGATGTAAACAAGTCAGCGATTTATCCTTCCCAGTGAAGTCTGCTATCAATCAGTCGGCGTCGAAGGGGTGGAAGCATTGGTTGGCCTGGGCGGGAAATCCGAACCATCGGCACCTCTTCCGATTGCTCCATGACGCGCTCTTGCAATGAACTGTTCCCACCGAACATCGAAATTTATGTAAATTCGGAAGCAGACCTTGGGAGACATAACTTTAAACTGGTTTCAGCTCTTTCCGTCTTCTCCAAAACAATAAATAAAGTCGTTTTGTCGTCCGGATGTTGCGTCCTCATCAGGGAGACGCGTAGGATAAAAGAGATAGCCGGACTAAACGACACTCAAGGGAGACTGGGTGGCTATGCGGCTCGACGAAGTTGGGTAACGAGGTCGAAGTGTTTTCGACCTCCCCAAGAGGACTCTGTCAACAGTGAGTCGTGGTTGACGTTTTGGTCTTCTTAATCCTGCACGCGCTAACGTTCCCAAGGGTTAGTAGGAAGACAACGGTTCAGCTCATAGACTATCTTCCTTTCGAAATACATAAAGGGAAGTAGAAAGAACTTGTGCAGAAATAGTACAACATACGGACAAAAAGCAGGTGATAAAATGAAAGATATAGGCATGTAAACAGGAAAAAACAATAGACACAAAGCGGTGGTAACAGGTAAACAGAGGGGAACCAGAGGAAGTGGAGGAGAAAAAGGAGACGGGAAGTAGCCAAAATCCAAAGAGAGAAGAGAAAAAAGACTAGCAAGCATACCGACAGACAAGGCAGAGGCAGATGGAGAAAGAGGTTGACGGTCGGTCAGTGGCAAGGAGATATGGAGGCAGAGGACGGATCTATCCGGTCTTACTTAGATCCAACCGACTTCTGCTGATGCCCTCCATTAATGGGCGTTCGTTCGATGTCTTATATGCCCGCGTTGACACTAACGGCAAACGGATCGTGGAGCAGTGGATAGTGGCGTGCTGTATGGGAGGTCGAGGGTTCGGTTCTCCTTCTGTGCGGAATTTTTGCACCACATCCTGGAGTCCCATCCCTAGCCTGATTCCCAGCTGCCGATTCCCCTGAGCGACGAAAACATGCTCCAATGACAACGACTCGGATGAGTGAGCAGGTGCTGGCACATTGCCATGTAAGCGCGTGGTTAGGTCTAATGGCTATCGGATCTATCCTATTCAATGAGGCGTTTTGATAACAATGTTAAAGTTGCAGGACTATTTTACAGGGGTCAGCACGTGCACCAGAATCAGGGGTTGTAAGTTCGGATCCCGCCCGAGTGAACCTAACTCTCCAACCCTCGGTGGTCGGTGAATTGTTCAAGCTTGTCTAACACTGACCTGTTTTTAACTGATCAACATGAATCATTATAGGTGAAACCTGCACTCAAATTGCCTCCACGACCTATCGTTGAAGTAGAATGCGTAGCGTGTCGCTTTAGTGAATGATTAATGCCGATTATTGTTGTGCTCGAATGACTCACCTATTCGAATATTCAAGTGATTCGGATTCGAATTCGTACACTCGAATTCGAATATTCAAAAAATCGCGTTTCTCGAATGCATTTGAATCTAAATATTCAGAAAAACTGCACTTTCGAATATATTCGAATTCGACTATTCGAAATTTGTCAGCATTCGAATCTATTTGAATACTGGAAAAACACCCCCACCACGAAATTGCCCGAAGGCTTTCACAGTATAGTTATACATTCACAAAATCTTCGATTATTCGAATGATTTTGAACGGTCAGGATTTTTCGAGCTTGAATATTCGAATTTGAATACATTTGAGAAACGCGATTTTTGAATAATCAAATTGGAGTACATTCTAAAAACGGGCTTTTTCGAGTACTCTAATTCTAATGTTCAAATTCTAGTGAGAATCATTCGAATACCTATTCGAATGGGTCATTCGAGCATAACTGTACACTATGAAACTGCGTCTGTGCTTTAGCGAAGGAAATGGTGAGGGGAAAATAGCCTCTGTATCTCCTCCCCCTCAACTAGGAATCCACCACGGATGGTCAGTCAACAACAAGGAGCCAGAAGCAGAGTCACCTTTCCAATTGAAGAAGGCCGTGATACGGAGGGGAATGAAGGGTGAATTAGACCACAACGATTGGCGAAAATGGATCTATAAGGAAAAAGCTAAGAAACTTAGGGTGAACACCAGTAAGGTGCATGCAGAAGTCGAAATTTAAGCGAACATACATGGTCCGACCGCCTGGGTAAAATGTCAGTAGAAGAATAACGAGCTCGCTGACCTCCAAGTATATCAGATCCGCATGCCGGTTATTGACATGGCCTGCTAATGACAGCAGAGAAGAGGATCGCCTGGAGCCATGAAGATGTAAGGGAGAGGTCGCCACTACCATCGCTTTGAATCGGAGCACGCCGCGCCTCCATTTCTGAACGACGTCTTCACCGTACATTGAGTGTTGATCTCGCCTATGTAATCGAGCAAGGTCCTCCGACCCATGAACGAGCTACTATTTTATCCTTCATACAATTGGCCTCCGGAGTCCCGAGCTTCGCTGACGTTCGAAGATCAGAGACGCTGCCGCATGGGCGAAGTTGTTGAAAATTAGGTGGGCCGGCCACGTAATGAGCTTCGCAGACACCCGCTGGGCGATAGCCGTCACCGACTGGGTTCCGCGGGATGTCAAGAGAACACAAGGACGACCACCAAGGGTTGGTCGGGCTTCTTCTTGAAAGCCCAAAACGAACGGCATGACGGTTTTCGTGTCTCTCGAGCGAGGAGGATCCATTGGAGCACTCTGGCACGCGACAGGGAACAATGGAGATGCTGCTGGCGCCCGCTCGAGCAAGTCGATGATCAACGGGACGGCAGGTGATAGAGCTGATACAGTATTAAAGCGCTAAATGAGATGGAGGAGTGGACCTTGGTAGGATATAGGATTGGATATTTGCGTTATAAGCCTGTTATAGGATAAGGTATTTCGCTTTCCTAGCGGAAGTTCACACCCCCACCCCCACACTAGGATTGTGCTCTAGAATAGTGAACTCTAGTATGACAAAAGGCAAGAAATATTCAGCGTCAAAACCTCACGCCCTCCCCAACTCGGATTGCGTCGGCATTAATTCTAATTCTAACATGCCAAATATATGTAGTTATGCTCGAATGACCTACTTGGATAGATATTCGAATGATTTTTATTCGAATTTAAATATTCGAATTCAAATTTGAATGAAAATAAGAAATGAGATTTTTTGAATATACGAATTCGATGATTCAAAAATCTCATTTTTCAAATGTGTTCAAATTCAAATGTTCAAAAAATCTCGTTTTTCGAACGTATTCGCATTCGATTATTCGAAATTTGTGGGCATTCGAAACCATTCGAGTATTGGAAAAATTTCGAAAGCACAACTATTAGGTCAAGTAGCTTCTCACATTTTCGATTTCTTAGCGAATCAAATTGCATGCGTTATCCCTCCAAATTAAGAGATCGAAATGGATCAAATGAGAGAGTGGTCAGCCGAGAGGGCAAGCGGGTTCTAATCCCACCTGAAGTCTTCTGCATTGCTCGCAGAGTACATCCGCTTCTATGCAGTAGCTTTGCATTTGTATTTATTCTGTACTGTTTAGAGCATAAGCACGCGGTAGCGCAGTCGGAGAAGTTGACGGCTCCTGCACCTACATACTTCAGAATTGTTCGGGCTACTTCCAGGATAACAAAGCCATCTACACCCCGTATCTTTCGGGAATTGGAGAATGGGTACCAGACTTGTCTAGAAAGTGTAAGTCACTAACTTGTTTGTCTGCTGGCTATCAATCAACTTGCAGCATAGGCCAAATACGCATTCAAATCGTCTCCATGATATTCCGTAGAAGTGGAATGCGTGGCGCATCTCATTAAGGAATGACTAGCCCTTGTCTTGCCTCCATTACTGCAGGCGTAATAAGCGCTGTTAGGGTAGCTAATGCCACTGCCTGAAACCTAACACCGATCCGATCGGTTGAATTGCCTAGAGGACAACGAGAGGCTGTTGACTGGCTGCTCCGGCTAACTGCTCCTGCTCACTCTCAAGTGGCCGTTTCGTAAAGTAGAAGGCGATTTCCAGTTGCGCAGCCGAAGCAGTAGCAGCAGCCCCGCCAGCTGTAACACACATAAACACTCACTCTCAGTGACAACGACGAAATGGAAATTTAAAGCCGCCGATGTGTGACAACCGCAACGGTCACCGTTGCAACCTCGTCCTGTGTGTAATACCCACCCGGGAGCCGGTCATAAGGGTTGGGAACGGACTGGAAAAAATTTAGCCTGAGCAGCCTCCAGAAAAAAGGGCAACAGCTTTTCCAGCAGCTTAAGATTGATAAGAGTGATTTGCAATTGTATCAACTGATCAATCAAAGAAGCCAAAAAACGAAGTGTAATCTGGTTCCGGATTCATAAACGACTTACAGCAATTTAACGGAGAAAATACAGCAGAAATCCTGATAGCGCGGCTTATCAAGCGATATGGTGAGCCATCCCAGACCCTGAACTTCACTACTAAGAACGACCTTTTCCCTGAACTTCACTAAGAACGATCTTCAAACGAATTGTGCAGCTAGGAGGGAATTATGCCTTCAAACTAATCAAACTTATGGTTAATATTTTTAAAATGCATTAACACCAATCCATGATGGTCGGTCAACTCAAGCCGCTATGCGATAGCAGCACTTCCTTCACCTGCCGTACCGTTGACCATCAAAACGTTCTAACGGGTGCCAGAAACGTTCCATCGGTCCTTGGCGTGTGCCTTAGTGCTCCAATGAATTCTCTTTGCTGATAATAATAATAATAATAATAGTAATAATAATAACATGATATTTAGGAAACACAGTCCATAAATAAAACAGTACGAAATCAATAATAATAAATAAACAATTAAATATAAATGATAAGAATACAATTAATTATAGGGTTAAAGAGTCAAGGATATGACGTCGACTCCATGTCCGACTTTCCATGAATCTCGGCATGATGTCTCGTGTTGAACTGTTTGTTCTTGGAGCTGTGCACCGAGATTGTTACAACACTTTATTCGGCTTACGTTTCGGCGGTTTCGCCTTCGTCGGAGCCTGGAAGAGTCCAAATAACATTTGAAGAACTACTCCCCCAAAGGTCATTTCATTCTACAGAAAGAAATTCAAAGGTCAATGGAGTGAAGAAAACGATGTGCAGAAACGACGAAGGGCTAACCTTTGTGGTGGAAGCCGAGGAGCTCCACCAGTCACCGTCAGACGGAGGTGAACGTTGGTGAATGACTTAAGCTCTAGAGACCACCTACCCTAAGGACCTCCAAGGCATGACCCTGTAGGTCAAAACCCACAGAGGCCCACAAAGGGTGCCAGTTCTTGCGTCACCGCCACGCACTCGTCTTTGCGATTGATCTTGGGGTTCCGCGATGCGATCCACAATGCCTCTAGCGTTTTCCGCGCGGACACGTCGCTCTCGCGTGCAAGGATCGTGACAGCCACCTGAAACCATTGCGCCGCCATGGCAGTCTACCCTGTGCTCACCCATTGGAGTCGATCTTTGCGACCTCCTAAGGCCGTCTAGGTGCTCCTTGACCCTTATACACAGCGGCCTTCCCGTTTCCCCCACGTACTCCTCTCTGCATTCCCT
>OX377203.1:92360159-92408159 GCA_947396885.1 Heligmosomoides polygyrus polygyrus | reverse complement strand
AAGGGCAGTCGCCCAGTGAGACTTTGAAGGTAGTACTACCTTCACCTTGCGAGTTCGACCGCGCTCCTGTTTGCCTAAGCGATAAACTTCCAAGGGACGGCATTCGAGGTTCAAAATATCGAAAACCTCACTTACCTTACCCTCGAGGTCCCGCTGTTTTGCAGAGGGAGACAGGTCTGCAGGTGCCTCAGGAAGCCACTCGATAACAATGCTTCTTTCCTTTTTTTCCATCTCGATCCTTTCAGACATTTCCTGAGGCAATTTTGAAATTAGTGCATACATAATTTTTTCAATGACCGGGTCTTTATTTCTCATTAAAACCTCACTAATTAATTCACTCACTGACAACCTGGCAAAGTCATCATGGGCGGAGGAGCTCTCAATGTTGTTAGCGAGCACCTGGGACTTACTGCAGGACTTTGCCGAGGATTCAGGAGCTCTTTTGTTGCTCTTGGTGCGCTGTGACATGATGACCTATTGACGAAATGTAGAAATCAATGAGCACTGCTAAACCCAGTCCGTGAAAAGATTTTTAAAAGAAGGAAAGGCGTACAAAGCAAGCTTTACCGATAGCCAATAAAGAACTTTTATTCCCAGACCTTTAATAAAGAGAACCCTTATAGAAAATACAAGAAATAAAGAAGATGAAAATAGGCAAAAGAAAGACTGGCTAGATCGCAGAAAAATACGACCGCTCACCAAACGGGAACGCCAGGAAATCACAGTCGGGAAACAACCAGTGTCATCACGCACCGCGATCCCAGGTCCTTGGTTGGGTTCTTGACCAGACCAGCCAAGTCTTCCATCCCTCCGGTTCGATGCGTTGCTAGAGACTTTCACTAAGTCATTTTATAGGCAATATATGCATTTGAATTGCCTCTATCCTACCCGTTGAAGTAGAATGCGTGGCGCATCTCAAGAAGGAGTGATTAACACCATCCTTTTTCCTTTAATGTAACCGTAGGCAGCAGTTCCCTAGTGCAGCAAAAACGCAGTAGCACTCAATCAGTCCACCATGCCATGCACTGAGCGTTCGGTCGTTGTGAAAGGCCACCTCCACCTACGCCAGGTTTACAGCTGCAGGTGGAGCAACAGCAGCAACAGCAGCCTCAGCAGCGCTAACTTTACCACTCGCTTGAGACTCTCTTACACAGCAGGACGCGACGCAACAAAAAGTCGGAAGAAATGCACTTAAACCTCGGCAGAGTGGGATATCAGCCATCAACGCTGGCACTATGGAACACCCTGCATCTGGCAAATAGATGGCGCTGAGAAAAGCCGCTGAGCTTCAGTTTAAGACATCCAGAGGCCAGGGGCCGGAGTCATCAACGACTTACAGCAATTTAGCGAAGAAAATACAGCTGAAATCCTGATAGCGCGGCTGAAATGCTTAATCATACCTCCAGGAAGTGAATGCTGCATTCACGAACAGCCGTTCGGACGACTGGCCTACCGCTGCAGCAGACTATGATTGATGACGTACAAGATGGCCACTGGCGACCAATGCAGTGAAGCTAAGCACTTGCTATCACTGAAGAACCAACAGGGTCAAGATTCCCTTAAGAACGACGAACGAGCTTCTTCTTCTCCTGAGCGTTCAGAACCGCGCAACGCAGGTTCCGCTGTTCTTGTAATCCATCGCCACGCATCCCATCAAGGGCGTCGTCTGGCGTGACGCCGACTTCATCGAGATCTTTCTTGATGGCTCCTTTACCTTTTCCACCTTTTCCTTCGGGCTTCTCATGAGGTGATCATACGGTCTTCTGAGTCCGTACCACTTCAGGCGCTGCTTCTTCATCTTCAGCTGTATCGGGGCTGTCTTCACCACTGCACTAACATCCTCATTTACACTCTGATCCGACATTTCTACATGTCCACCTGAGCATCCTCCTTTCCGCAGTGTGGAGATGCCGCTCCTGCACTTTAGCCAGAGCCCAGCACTGCCGTAGAGGAGGGCAGGCCTCACTGTATCACACCTGTCGTCCCAGATCATCGACTTATTCGAGCGGGCGCCAGCAGCGTCTCCATTCGTCCTTGTCGTGTGCCAGAGTGCTCCAATGGATCCTCCTCGCTCGAGGGACACGAAGAGCGTCATAGCGGTCGTTCAGGGTTTTCATGAAGAAGTCCGACCAATGCGTTGGTGGGCATTCTGGTGTTCCTGGACATCCCGCGGAATCCAGTCGGCAATGGCTCTCGTCCAGCGGCCGGCCCACCTAATTTTTGACAATTGGCCCACGCGACAGCGTCTCTGATCTTCGACCGTCGTCGAAGCTCGAAACTCCGGTAGCCTTCTCTCACTTGCGTGAATCGTGTCACTCCGAGCATCGTTCCACGCTGCGCGACGCTGATCGCGTGTTCATCCTGGTTCGTATAGCCCAGGTCTCACTACTGTTCTGATAACTAGCTGCCCTTTGAGTGTCCTCGAGCACCTACGGTCACAGAGTATCCTTGAAGACTCCCTCCATTTGAGCTATGCTGCATTTCCCTTCCCCCTAACGGCCTGGTCCATACATCCTTCCTCGGACCACCTTCTCTATCTCCTCCACTTGGCAGTCTAGGATCGCTCCAGTGCACTTCTCAGAGCTGGCGAACTTCGTCTTTTTCACGTTCAGCCGCAGGCCGTTGTATGCGAGGGCTCTTTACCATAGCCGTAGCTTCTCTTCCAGCCTCTTCCGGCTGTCGGCTGCTAGGGCAGAAGATAGTCCTGAGAGGACCTTCCTCAAAGTGATTCACTATGCAGTCAAGCGTCAACGCGAAGAGGAACGGAATCAGTGCCGACTCTTGATGTACCCCCATCGTGATATCCATCTTTATTATCCCGTGTATGGTTCTTACCACCGCTTTCAAGCCTTCGTTTATGATGGACGAGTAACGACCGACAGCGGAAAAGGCAAGCGTTACTCTGTCGGATTGGGATACGCCACAGGTCACACATGTTGATGAACAACCCAAAGTGTACGAGGGACTAGGGAATCAGACACTGGATCGAATCTGAGTCTTTAATCCACTCCTACTTCTGCACATAACTGTGCAGTTCCTCCCTTCCGAACCGGTCCGCAAACGTACACTTTAGGTTCCTATGTTAAATTTGGATGACGTTAGCTTTGCAACATTTCTATGATTTTTAACTTTTTGTTTGGGCTTAGAGCGGCTGGCAAGATAGCTGTTAGTTGGATGTTTGGTTGCGATCAAAACCCTTGCGTCAGGCGGGACTCGAACCCACATCTGCTGCTTTCCGGGCAGTAGTGCTGTGCCTTACACCACCGGCGCTGTTTGATCGAACGGAACATCCACGATATCCCTCTCGCATCACTCATCCGCGACATCGGAATGAACCGACCGCTGATCTCCTCGATTAGAGGCTAGAATAACTGATGGTGAGAAACGGCTTCTTCTTTCATTTTTGCATTGCCATCTACGTTATCATTGTATTTCTCAACGTCCTAAAGCTACGTACACACTATTTTCTTGTTTATGTTTATGTTTACTTCAGCAAATAAACGTAGTAGACACAGTCCCCATGATTGGTCATGTAGCAACGTGAACAAAAAACACTGATCACTGGAATTGAGGTTAGCACAGCTTGAGAGCAGCCGAAGATTTCTGTGGTATCAAAAATAATGGAGAAAATATGAAAATGAGTAATAGATAGAGGAAAATGATTGCGTCACAAAATTCAAATCTACTGAAGACGCTGGCGCTCGACTGGATGGGCCCGACGGAAGCAGACACTACTGAAGAGGCCTGAGGAAGGAGGAGCGAGTATTCTCCAGGCGCAACTTCGACGGTGAAACTCACATGGTTCGGGATGCCTTTTCTGGTTACGGACTTGTTGCCGTTGAATTCAACTCGTGTAGGATGAACAGTAAAGACTGCCAGCAGTTGCTCGGAGATCACCTTCTTCCATATTTCAGAAGATTCTTACGTTCAACCCTATTCTCCAACAAGATAATGCATACACGTATCACAGTCAACTAAAAATTGGCTTAACTCCAACAAAATTCAACATTTTAAGTGGCCTAGTTGTTCTCCAGGGCCGGATTCATCAACAATTACCCCCTATACACATGGGTTAGTCGTTGATGAATCCGGCCCCTGCTGATCTCAACCCGATAGAGAACTTCTGGGGCCTTCTTGTACTCATAGTGTACAAAAATGGAACCATTTACACCTCGGTTTCTGATCTGAATCACGCCATACTTGATGCATGGACCATGTAGAGCCAAATGTCATTGATAACCTTATCAGTAGTATATCAAATGGAATTTTCCATGCTGTTCACTTTTGTGACTAATCAGATTTTTTATGAAGTGAACTTATATATTGCACTGGTCTCCATTCGTTAAATTTTCAATAAAAGTTCGTGGTATCCTGCACTGATAAGGTAACCTGCTTAGAATTCTTCTATAGAGGTTTTCGATAGTGAGGACTACGATAGTAACGTTATTGAGCCTCGGCAGCGGGTTCTTCGGGTACTAGTGGACAAATCGGGGGGGGGGGGGTGGACCTATAATTTAATTTATAGGTTCGACGGAAAGCGATACAAAATAGTAATCAATTGAAATAATTTCAGTAAAAGTCCTTTAATCTTTAGGCTCATGAAAAACTAAGCGGAAAAAACGAAAAACACGGCCTGCGCGCGTGGAACGCAGTCGGAGGAGGCGCCGGCTGTCGTCTGCACCCGATACCAGGTTCCTCTTTCGGATTTCCCACCCAGGCCAACCAAGCCCTCCATCCCTCCGGGGTTGGTGAATTTATACCAGACTTGTCTGGGAAGGATAAAGCGCTGACTTGTTCATCGGCTGGAAACCGCAAGTCATTATATGGCCAAATACGCATTCAACTACCTCCACGACATCCCGTAGAAGTAGAATGCGTGACGCATCCCAAAGGGGATTGAATAACGCCGTCCTTTATCCTCTATCCTTTATCCTTTAGCCTTACATACTACATTTAGATACTTCGCAGCATTAGAAATGTGAGTCGTCTAACGCAGAAAGCGGTACCCCTTTACCGTATCACAAAAACGGCTCAACTGTCTAATTAAACGTGGATGAAAATATGCTCCAATAACAATAAGAAAATAGCGTGTCGGTAGCTTTAGGACGTTGAGGGAATTGACCCAAAACTCACAACGATCTCTCTCTTCTGAACATGTGCCCCAGATGAACCACAAAAAGTACTCTTCAGTGACTTAAAAAGGATAAAGGACGGCATTACTCAATCCCTTTTGAGATGCACCACGCATTTTACTTCTACGGGACATCGTGGAGGCGTTGCGAATGCGTGTTTGGCCATAAAATGACTTGCGGTGGCCAGCCGATGAACAAGTCAGCGCTTTATCCTTCCCAGACAAGTCTGGTACCAATTCACCGACCCCGAAGGGATGGAAGGTTTGGTTGGCCTGGGCGGGAAATCAGAACCAGGAACCTGGTATCGGGTACAGGCGACAGCCGGCGCCTCCTCCGACTGCGCTACATGTTCAGTTCAGTGACCTATTGGCTCAAAAAGCCGAGTCGTCTAGACCGGCTCGTTAGCCGCCGTGACCTGTCTGAGCGATCCTATCAAAGCAAGAGCTCAGAAATCCACAATAGTTCAGCGGCTCCATAACAACACATCACTCATCAGTCAGAAAGGTCGATGATTCGACGGCAGTGAGTCACTCTCGAGGGAAATGGCAGCAATCTAGGAGATCCCATAGTCCACTGCTGACGAACAGCTATGATATAGCACCGAAGAAACTTCCGTGTTGGCACGAGGTGTCTAGAATTTCATCGGGGAGCAAAATATTCATGGAACCTGCTCTGACGTTTATGAATGCCCGAGGACGTTAGAAATCTTTCCAAAAGAGCGTCTGGGAAAGTGTGTGCCTACGTAAGTCATAATGAGGCCAACACAGTAATATTACGTAAGAATAGCATTCGGCGTTAATATAATTACTTCTCCGTGGGATGCGCCACGCATTCTTCTGCTACGAGATCAAGTGGAGACAATTTGAATGCGCACTTCCCCTATGAAATGACTTGCGATGACCAGTCGATGAAGAAATCAGTGTTTCATCATTTCAGAAAGGTCCAGCACCAGGTCAAATTCATCGATCTTGAAGAAACGGAAACCTTATTTGACCTGAGAAGAAACTCGAACCATGAAATGTGGTATCGGGTACACGCGACGGCCGGCGCCTCCTTCGACTGCGCTGCCGAGCGCCCAGTGGTTTATTATTACAATGCAAGACTGGAAACAAATGACCGACCCCAGATGATGGAATGCTTGATGCGACATGAACCAACAACTTCGATCCTGCGTGTGTGCCGTAGTCGTCGGCTGCCCGACTGCTCCGAGCGGCAGGGACACATTATAGAAGCTACGACTTCATGCCTTACCAGCTATGGCAGACTTGGCTCCAAGTGTGGATTCGCACGATGAAGCCTAGGCAATCGTACATATTTGTCAACAGAACTTGTTTACGTCTGTTTACGTGTAGGGTACCGATAATGCATCCACGGGTAAATTGCTGGACAACTTCCCCTTCATATACATAGAATAGCAGTGCGGTGATTGAATGGAAAATAGTATAGCAGGGGAAAAGTCCGACATCAAATCGTCGCCCCAGAGGGATTGAAGACTTGGTAGTCTTATTATTAGGCGAGCCCCAAACCATGAGTTCATTTATCGATGGGTACCGATCAATAACGGAGAGTTAAAGGATTTTCAAAAAAAGTCGTATCAAGACTTTCTTTCCATCCTATCTGAACGATGAACCAGGTGTGGAGAAAAGATGGGCGGTAATCCACTCCCTCGCAGAATGCGCCATGCATAACTTCTAGGGAGATCGTGGAAGCAATAGTTAATGCGTATTTGTTCTATACAATGATTTATGGTGGTCAATCGTCAAGTCAGGGCTTTATCCTTTTTCGATAAGTCCGACAACGGGCGCGGGAAGCGCAGTCGGAGGAGGCGCCGACTGTCGCGTGCACCCGACACCAGGTTCCTGGTTCGGATTTCCCGCCCAGGCCAACCAAGCCTTCCATCCCTCCGGGGTTGGTGAATTGGTACCAGCTTGTTTCGGAAGGATAAAGCGCTGACTTGTTCATCGGCTAGCCACCGCAAGTCATTGTATGACCAAATACGCATTGAAATCGCCTCCACGACATCCCGTAGAAGTTGAATGCGTGGCGCATCCCAAAAAGGATTGAGTAACGCCGTCCTTTATCCTTTTGTTATCCGACAACAATTATACGACGCAAAATGAACGAAGGGTTGGTTGGCTTAAGCTGGAAACCCAAACCATGGACCACGATTCGAGGTGCGCTTGACAGCCAGCGCCTCCTACGGCTGCGCTACAGCGCCTAACGAACCAGTAGATCTTCAGAAACGGCGGCTATTGCTGAGAATTAAACTCGGCTGATTATTGTCTATAGTGATGGAAAACCAATGACAACAGTGCTTAAACCCATTTTTTTACTAAACTTATTTTCCGTCCCCTTCTTTTTCTTTAATTTTCTTTCTTGACTTATTTTTAGAGCCAGATTATTGTGCTCACCTCAAGGTTTCTCTTTTCTATGTAAGTTGAGGTAGAACTCGCTAGATAAATAAGTAAAGTCACAAACGTGTACGTACATATTAATATGCATAGATGTAAAATGGGCGTGGCGCAGTCGTGGGAGGTGCCGGTTGTCGCATGCACCCGATACCAGGTCCTGGTTCGGATTTCCCGCCCAGGCCAACCTACCCTTCCGTCGCTCAAGGTTCAATCGGTTGGTATCAAACTTGTCTGGGAATGATAAAGTGCCTAACTGTCCATCGGCTGGCCACCGCAAGTCATTGTATGGCCAAATGCGCATTGAAATCGCCTCCACAACATCGAAGTCGAATGTGTGGCGCATCCCAAAAAAGATTGAGTAAATCTGTTCTTTATATTTTATAAATGTAATCTGTGATGTAATATAATTCAATGTAATATGTAATGAACATATAATAAATAAATAAATAAATAAAGGAGAACTGAGTTCAGAACGCAAAAAATCATACATCGTCGAGTATTCATTTAAAGAAAATCGTGAGCTTTGGTAAAAAGATAAATGAATTTTAAAAAATGCAAACAAAGAAAAAAAAATAAAAAGTTTTTAAAAAATGTTGGTAAGACGTCTAAAAAATAGAATAACCAAAACACCTAAGGATGTCCAAAAAAGAACAACTAAATTAAAAGGGTAGAAAACAGCAAATGGTTTTGAACCTTCACGCGGCTATATTTCAATATAAAATATAAAACTCAAAAAAGGTAGAAATTTTAAAAAAATAAAGAGAGGTGCAAAATCTTGAAATTTTTAAATTATAAATAAATACAATAATGTTACATAATATGAAAGGAAAAAGAAAGCGAAAAAGAATAATAAAGAATCTTTAGCTGAACCTTTGTGTTACGCTCCTCCCGTGGCTCTTCAGTGAAGAAGAAGAGCATATCTCAAGATATCGTTAACATCTGCCTATGTAAATGTGAAGAGAGAGAGAGAGAGAGAGAGAGAGAGAGAGAGAGAGAGGAAAATGAAAGAGGAAGTGAGACCAGATGAAGAAGAGGTGAGAAAGAATGATTATGAAAAGATAAAGATAGACTATAAAGATTGCCGGACATAAGACACATACGGCTTGAGATCAAGACATCACAGAGCGTGAGCTCAAGAAAACAGCCGCCGTTGCTGAATGATGGCACCCGGCTCGCCCACGTGGGACAATTGTTCGCCGTGAAATCCGATTGACCTTGAAGGAAAAACGCGTCGGTTTCCGAGTACGGAGAACAACTGATCTGTCGCACTGAGCGTCTGAAATCGTCGAAGATCGCCAGGTTTGTCCCAGTTTACGAGGGAATCTCCCAGTTCACATGCACTAGCTTTTGGGCTGCGTCAGCTCTAAGCGTAACGGAAGAAACACCGATACAGGGCTCCCGATAGCGTCAGTCTTGCCAAGTTTGTCAAATCTAGGACAAGGGATAAAGGACGCCGTTACTCAATCTCTTTTGGGATGCGCCACACATTCTATATCTACGGGATGTCGTTGGGTCGATTTGAATGCGTACTTGCCAACACAATGACCTGCGGTGGCCGGCCGATGAAGAAGTCAGGGCTTTATCCTTTCCAGAGAAGTCTGGTACCAGTTCACCGACCCTGGACGGATAAAAGGCTTGGTTGGGCTGGGCGGGAAATCCGAACCAGGCCCTTGGTATCAGGTGCACGCGACAGCTGACACTTCTCCCGCATGCCGTACACGCGCTCCCGTCAAAAGACACCATCACAAAGTATCAGGAAAGAGTTAGCGGTTCATCACTCCCTTTTAGAACCCTTCAATTCCTTCATCCTACCTCTACGTAGATATTTCGAGGCCAATTTGAATTAGGCTTAGGCTATCAAAACTAAGTACTCAACTCAATCTCAGCTATCACCGACTTGCAGTGATCACGACAAGTGAACGTTTCATACTTGCCAGACAAGACTGGTACAAACTCACTGATCCCAGAGAGATAAAAACCTTGGTCGACCTTGGTCGTACCGGAACTAAGAATCGATTTGGAATGCACGTTGGAATCAGCGCTTCCCTCGACTCTGCTATCCTACCCCAATTATGATGAATAGTCAAAGATTCATAATTCAGAATATAGCTAATTACAAAATTTACCAGTCTTGTAGCGGGCGCGTGTAGCGCAGTCGGAGGAGGTGCCGGCTGTCGCATGCACCCGATACCAGGTTCCTGGTTCGGATTTCGCGCCCAGGCCATCCAAGCCTTTCTTCCCTTCGGGGTCGGTGAATCGGTACCAGACTTGTCTGGGAAGGATAAAGCTCTGGCTTGTTTAACAGCTGGGCACCGCAAGTCACTGTATGGCCAAGTACGCATTCAAGTCGCCTCCACAACATCCCTTAGAAATAGAATGCATGACGCATCCCAAAAATGATTGAGTAACTTCACCGCTTATCCTTTATCCTTCTTTTACAAAATTTAAACTGTGGCGTGTTACTTTTTAATAGATAAAGGATAAAGGACGGGGTTAGTCAATCCCTTTTGGGATGCGCCACGCATTTTACGTCAGCGGGATATCGTGGAGGCGATTTGAATGCGTATTTGGTCATACAATGACTTGCTGTGGCCTGCCGATGAACAAGAGCTTCATCTCCGCAGACAAGTCTGGTTGCACAATTCGCCAACCTCGGAAGGATGAAGGCTTGGTTGGCTTATGGCTTATTTCTTTTTACACAACTTACCAACCTGTAAGTTTATAAAACTACACATATGGCCCACCTGTTGTTCTTCGTTTACGCCATGGTTATTCAGAATATTTTATGGAGTTACTTCTTCAGCTTCAAAACCTTGTTCGAAAAAGTCTATTGACTTCCTTAAAGACGTTTGAAGAAGCACGTCTTAAGCACAAAATAAAAAGGGAAAAGCACGTGCAGAGCATTCTACATACTTCTAGGACTATCACAAAAGCGAATTAATTGCTTGTTTATTTATTTCAATTTTATTTTTCTCAAGAACTGATCCAACTCCAGTAAGCATTTCTGACTACACTATAAGATAGATATTGGAGTAAGCCAATTCCCCTGTGGGATGCGCCACACATTCTACCTCTACCGTATATATATTTATTTATTATATGAATAAGATCAATCAAGAAACCCTGTGAGTTAGTGAACACAAAACATGTTACCATTCTATTAAAAAACAAGAGGTAATTTCAGAAGGAGACAAACAATCGGGAAGAAATACTATTACTGTAGCTAGAGAAAAGTTCACGTTGGACTGATTTAAAAATCCAGAGAGGCTTTAATTAACGGCAAACTGCTAGCGATGTGATGCATTTTTTTGAAATTTTAAGAAATGAAGTCCAGCCCGAGAAAAAGTGATACCTACAATTAGGTCTGGCATTAGGAAAGCTGTTTTTTTTTGCGAGCCTCCTCTGGTGACGGACCTTCTCAATACGCAAAATATTATACATCCAAAGGAAGTCGCATTTGTCATGCAGGATTATAGGGAGCAAGATTAGGTCGTTCTTTTTCCTTCTATAAGCTAAAGTCTCAAGACAATAGTTGGAATTTCTTTCATGAGATGATGCGATGCTGTCATATACAGAATCGGCAACTCGATAAGTTTTCTAAGTATTTTTTTTTATTTTTTAAATTTTTTGTATGTCGTGAGGGAAGTTGAATACGTGTTTGACCTAGGGGTGACCAGCTGACGAACAAGTCAGGGTTTTAATTCCAGACAAGTCCGTTGCCAATTCCTCGGAGGAATGAAGGGCTTTCTAGGTCTACGCCAAATCATAACAATGGAGAGCACGTGAAAGTCGGCGCCTTCCCCGATTGCCCTATATGCGTCCAATGACTACGAACTTTCAACAGGCCTGTGAAAAGCGTAGCCAACAACAGAGGCAGCACTAGCTCCTATAAAGTCTCGTGATACGACGAACTTCTTCGTCTGGGACGACGTCATGTTCCATCCCCAGAGAATAGCTCCGTTGGCCAACAAACATGATGCCACTAGATCGGATGAAATATCAGCGGTTTATCTCCGAAATGCTTCTAACAGGGCCTCACCAAAAACCTTCTTTTCGAGAATTTCTTCACCAAAACGTAAAACAAACGCTCGAATGTGGAGCTGTGTGTGGAATTTCAGTACGCTCACTGCAAAGCTCAGTTACAGATAGGCAATTGTGTGCGTACTAGAGAGTGAAAGACTAAGAAATCTAAGAAGCCTAAGCTTCTAAAAACTTTGAAAAAAATCTCAAAAAAGAGTTGTGCAGTACCATGAAGATCATAATGTCATTTCGATCCACCAACGTGGGTTTCAGAAGGGCAGATCAACGACCACTGCTATGCAGCACTCACTAGATGATTGGACAACGTATATGGACGAGGGTACAAATGCCGACGTAATTTATGTGATTTTTGCAAAGTCTTCGACAAATTATCTCACTCCAAACTTCTTCGGAAATTAACGACTGTTGGCATTCATCCCCGTATCATCTCATGGATCAACTCGTTTCTATCCAATCGCACATTTGTGCGCATCAATTCTGTTTTTTCTAAACCTAGAAGTGTCACGAGTAGAGTTCTTCAGGGTGGCGTTTTATCCCCAATTCTATTCAACATATACACTTACGATCTTCCCTTCTTCTTAAAGCCGATGTCAGATGTGTTGCCTCTGCAGATGACATAAATATCCACAGACAGTTAACCACTGCGGCCGACCATGTTAAGCTGCAAAATGCTGTTGATCTTGTTACTGAATGTTCACGTAATTGGGATGTTCTCCTCCCTGCCGAAAAGACTAAAGTGCTCCACCTTGGTACTAATAATTCCATGTACACATATAGCGTTGGTAATGCACGGATTAGGAGCGTTGACCAGATAAGAGACTGAGGATTTTTGGTTACGAAGGACCTCAGCTTCGACAGTCATTGTGAACAGGTTGAAGCAAAAGCGCAAGCAGTTATGCACAAAAACTTTCGTGCTTTAAAAGGCTATTTTCAATCCATACAAATGTAAAGTGATTCAAAAACTTGAAAGAGTTCAGAACAGTTTCACCAGGAAACTTATGATCAGGGCAGTGGGTTTTCTCTATGACTGCATCCCACCCGCCAAGGAATCTAAACTTTAGTCTCCGGTCCTGTTCGACTTTCTTCTGTTACACAACATAATTCTTGGCCGAACATGCCTTCGCATAAATCAGTTTTGTACTAGAGGTCCTCTATAACTAGAGGAGGTACATCGAATATTGTCGTGCCTAGGGCTGCGAAAAATTGCAGGGTGCACTTCTTTACCAACCGGGCACTTCCATCATACCTTAGTCTTATGGTTAGCAGAAAAGGAGCAATTCCAGTGAGTATAAATGCATTCAAGAAAGTAGTAGACAAAATTCTGGAATCATGACTGCATTCTCGTTTTCCTGTTCTTCTTCACTCCACCTTCCTCCATGTTTCTTTCCACATAGTTGCTTTACGTTTTCTACTACGTTTTATCCTTCACTGTAATTGTTATGTTAGTGTTCGTTTTATGTTCGTGGTGTTGCACAGTCCGCAGTCTTATTCTAGTCCTGAGTTGCTAGTTGTTCCACGTTGGTGTATCCATGTAATAAACAAACACACTAAGACTGCATGAAAGGGTGAGTCTGACGTGGTCGATCTTTGAAGTCGTGAACTGGCAACCTGTCGTCGTCACTCAGGAAAACTATACCTCGCTATATTAAGGTCACGGATGGATTGGCTCTTTGTGGAAAGTAACCAAAAAACTGTAGTGCATGTTGAGCAAAGTCTGGCCACACAAACATTGGACTAAGAAGAGGATTTATTTTTACACCTTCGTGCATCAGTTCAGCAGAAATTGGCCATGATAATACACACTTTTTACACCCTTTTTTTCCTTACCGTGCACACTTACTTCCTAAATCTCTTTTTTATTTTTTTTCAAAACAGAACAGAACATTTATTAAGCCAGAATTGACACAAAATTTCTGCAAAAAAAAAAGTTTATAGCAAAAGTTGGCGTTTCTTTTGTGATCCTCAAAAGTGATATCTTCGAAGATTTGATTCTCTGAAATGCTGTTATATATCTTGAACAAAATATTGTCCACTCCCACAAAAAACTATTTATTTATTTATTTATTTATTTATTTATTTATTTATTTATTCGAGGCGTAGACATGAGTCTTCGCGTTACAAACTAACAACAAAAGAACAGAACAAAACCAACAAAATGCGTAAACAAATCAGTTAGATATCAATTCTTGTGCTACGTTTTCACCACATGTCGTATTGCACAACATTGAAAAATTTAACCAGCATGATACGTTCTAAAGGTACGCGCAGACAGCCTCGCCAGATCATCGTACCTCCCATTCATCAAAATAAAATCCTTCAGGATCCTATACGTTAAGAAGTTTGACCTAACTCGCGTCCTTGCTATTGAGATTCTAAGTTTGAGCTTCCCTCTTACGGATCTCGTTAGCATTCCATCAATGAATTCTAGTGCGTTGATGTTAAGCTTATAGGCAATGATTTTGTAGATCATCAGAAGGTCAGCGGTTCTCCTTCTATTTCTCAGTGACGAAAGTCCAAAAAACAACGATCGTTGAGGGCCGTGAGGTATTTGGTTGTAGTCCATCGAATAACATCTCATCATAAGTTTCCTGGTGAAGTTGTTTTGAACGCTTTCCAAAAGGATGGCATCCTTCTTCTTCGTTGGATTAAAAACTGTAGTCCTCGATTTCACGATCGGTAGCACATATGTTTTATAGGCACGTATATAGACTTTAGGGAGTTTGGATTTCAAAACCTTGAGGGGATTGTATTAGGTTGTCCCATAAGTCTTCGCCGTTTTTTTCAACGATTCACTGCAGATTTCGCCGGCGGTCTCTTGCATAGCGCTGCATAGCTTTCGAAAGAAAATGATGTCCTCTATCAGAGTATGTATTGTATTTCTTTTTTTTCATCATGAATTTTGTCAATTTTTAGATCGTTGAAGTGAAAAGTGAAAAAGTGAAAAAGTAGCCATTTGCGCACCTGTTCTCTCCGCTTAGGTTTGCAATTTCTTGCGCAGTTTTTTATAGCACTTGGAAGACAATGTTCTGTACTACAAAAGTATGTGTTAGTGCTATTTGCTCATTCGTCCTTTATTAATTTTTAGGTCATCAAATTGGGACGTCCAAGGGGGATGGTTATTTTTGCCGACAGCTCCTGCTCTGTGGTTGGACTTTTTACGTTGGTGTTATATGTCATTCGAAAGAAAATGTTTTGTTCTATAAGAATGTTTGTCGCGTTTATTGATTTCTATTGAATATCAGCAAAATGCCAAAAAGAGAAAAATCGTCTTCACCAACAACTCCTTCTCCTTCTTCAGTTGTTGATATTCGACAGAAACCAGCGTGAGCCAATAAACGCGACACAAATTCTTACTGAGCAAGACATTCTCTTTCAAACGACATATAACAGCAAGCAAAAAAGTCCAACCACAGAACCGGAGTTTTGGTAAAAATTCGGACGGGAAAGTCGGAATTCCCAATTTGATGGCCTAAAAATCAATAAAGGGCAAGGGAGAAAATAGGACCAACACATATTCTTGTAGTACAGAACATTGCCTTCCAAGTGCTTTAAAAAACTGCGCAAAAAATTACAAACCAAAGCGGAGAGAACAAGTGCGCAAATGGCTACTTTTTCACTTTTTCACTTTTCACTTCAACGACCTAAAAATTGACAAAATTCATGATGAAAAAAAATGCAATACATGTTCTGATAGAGCAAATCATTCTCTTTCGAAAGCTATGCAGCGCTATGCAAGAGACCGCCGGCGAAATCTGCAGTGAATCGTTGAAGAAAACGGCGGGGACTTATGGGACAACCTATAAATGCGATAATTGGCCTTTTTCACCAAAATTCTGCAATGTTGAGAAAAACATAGATCGCTGGTAATATTGTATCCTAAATCTGCAGCTTCGTTCACTCTGTTGAGTGGCTCGCCATTAATTCTGTATGTCGGCATCTGCGCTTGGTTTCTGGATCCAATCATCAAAAGACGAGTTTTTTCCGCTGAAAGTGGCAATTCCCCTAATTCAGCTCAACGACTAACGAAGTCAATCGCTAACTGCAGGGAAATAAAGTCTTCAGGCCCGTCAATTCGTTTGTAGATTTTAACGTCGTCAGCATACATGTTGCACTTAGCGCTCAAATTATTGATGAAACCTGGGAGTTCATAGACGTACAACAAGAACAAGAGTGGAGAAAGTACTCCGCCTTGCGGAACACTATTTAAGGCGGGGAAAACTTTAGAGAATTCGCGCTTGATCTTCACTTGATACGTTCTACCGCTCAGGAACTGCCGAGTCCAATTCATTATCATGGGATGGATTCCCACGGTTCTCATTTTTAAAAGCAACTTCTCGAGAGGGACTTTGTCAAAGGCTTTGGAGAAGTCAAAGTATACCACATCCGTGCACTTCTTCTCTTCAATAGCCTTAGACCAGTCATCGAGAGAGGTGAGAAGCGCGGTTTCTACCGATCTGCCTTTGAGGAAACCATATTGGTTATCAGAAATTATTTTCTGATTTCCTAGATGTGCTAGAACGTGCTTCTTGAGAAACTTTTCAGAAGTTCTTGCGAATATTGAAGTGATGCAAACTGGCCTGTAATTTTTTGCATCATTGCGGGCTCCCTTTTTATGAATGGGTGCTACAACGTGTTTCCACCTGCCGGGGCCCTCGGCTCTCATAAAACTCAGATTAAATATGTGTTCCAGAGGATAGGCTATATAGTGGACAACATTCTGTATGAAGCACAAAGGAACCAAATCTGGGGTTAACGATAAGGATTTGGGCCACTTACTCAACACATCAATAATCTCTTCCTTCAGGAACCACACTGTGTTATTCATCTGAGGAAAATGGGGGAGCCCCTCACCTATCTCTCTCAACGAATCGCTTTCCCTTACGTGACCCCTGTTGTATGCCTTGAGAAATACCTCGCCCAACAAGTCAGCTTTCTCGCATTCCGTAGAGGCCAGCGCGCCATCATCCTTTATCAAGCTAGGGACCCCATTGTCCTTTCCAGTGCGAGAGCTAATGTATCTGTAGAATGCTGTCTTATCCTTAGACTTAGCTATCTTACTTTCTTGGAACACATTATATCGATAAAGAGCTTTATTAAGCTTTCTAGACAGTGCCTCGTACGAAGCCTAGTCTTCTCCTCGGCCATTGACGCATGCCTTTTTCCACAAGTAAACGCAACGACGATCCATTCTCATGAGATACTCAGGAAACCCCCTTACATCATCTCCAATTTTTCGCCCAGGAACGTACATTTCAATTGTATGATGTAAAATTGCAAGAAACGTCTCATACATTTGATCGACTGTGCACGATGAATTCAATATACCTATCCAATCTATGCTAGTTAGGTAATTTCCAATTTCATTATAATCGGCCCTTCTGAAATCACGAACCCATTTAAATTGTTCTCTTTTAGGCATTGCACCCAACTGAAACATGGTCACTGCGGCCAATAGGAGGACCAGTGACAACGTTACTGATGAAGCCAACATTATTGCACAGAACGAGATCCAGTGTTGAGTTTCGCATAGTTGGAGAATTCACCAGCTGGTGGAAGCCGTGGGTTTCAACAACCTCAGAAAAACTCTTAGATGCCCCGCTTGGACGCTGAGACATAAGATCAGGCAAATTAAAGTCCCCAAGCAAAACACTGGTCAGACTATTGGTTGAAAAGTCACTTATAGCTTTGGCCAACTGATATGAACCTGACGTGCTTCAATCCGTGCTGGGGTTCTGTACACACATATAACACGAAATTCAAACTGTTTTTAGGTAACATACTAGGATCTCATAGCATATTGTACTATATTGTAGTTAGCTTCCGAAATATTCTTCTGTTTAGGAAAACATTCTAACTTATAGTTGAAGGTTTTTGGCGAAGAACTGAGGATTGACAAGGAAGCTTCAGATTCTATGTTTCTTCTAATGCCGATTTTATTTGCTCTTTTGCAACCTACTTGTTATATTGTAGTTGCACTGTCACAAATAAATGAAATAAAATGAAAGAGCGGGTGGTAGTACCACTCATCGAATTATATCGTATCATGAATATCAAACTTGCCCTCTGCCCACTATCCTCGGTTGGTAAACTTATCCATTACCCACCAGCACCAACAGTAGATTAACCCAATCGTGAATCCGGCCTCATGAGTGAACCTGTTTAATAGCTCACCAGAATGTGCATTAATACTAGGAGTATGAGAAGAAAGGAGGTGCGTTCTAGTCTTACAGACTTTATTCTAGCTCGTCTATCATTAAATGTACAAGAATATATCGGAAACGAATTTGTAAGTGACGATGGCATCTCATTAAGGAATCGATCATCATCATCAGCTGCAACAGCAGCAGCTCAATCATACAGCAACGTAGTGTTAAGCTAAATCGGCTCAGCAGCTAGCTTAAATTGGCTCTGTGGCTAGCTACTACAAACTCTAACACAAAATGCAATCAATACGCATACATAGAACATGAACAGAATGTATCACCAGAGTTTTCCTTTGTGTTGCGTTAGTACTAGAAGCATAGAACAAACCGAGGAGGCTATCTTCACGCAGATATCGACACGAGACCACACAACCGACCACCACTACGGCTCATTATAGACCCTCATCGCAGCGAGACTCTCAGGACAGTGCTAGTAGCTAGCTTTAAAGCACGTGGAGTTAATAGGAGAACGACAAAACACACAACAACGGCCACCCTGGGCCGCGGCAATGAACGGGAAAATGACTGGAAGACAGCGAACAAACGGCGAGACAAATGCAGGACGGGCTGGCTAACTGCACGGCGAATCGGACTGAGGAAGGCAATGCTCGTCGGAGCAGGAAGATGTGCTCGCTCACTCGTTGCGTGACGAGCACGGCGCCACTGTGTACAGCAGGGAGATGATCGACTTGCGATCTACTTCAGCGACCTGAAACAGTTCGAAATCATGAACTCTCACCACCCCATCTAGAAAACGGGGATACAAGAATTGGTCCTCGATTCCTTAACACGTTGACAACAATGTCGCTCAATGGGGCGCGACAGCCAGTCTGTCTCGCGGGACGGTGTCGCTCAATGGTGCGCAACGGCATGTCATTTTAACAGGAATGATATCCGACCCATCCAAAATTCGTCCAGAGAAGCTATTCAGGATGCTGAACACGATGCAGATGCCTTTTGGACGATTACGGGCGCTTCCCTTCTTAAACGATAGTCGTGTCAGAACCACCGCCATTACCCAAAGTCTGTATAGGAGTTATTTGAGAAGCTGGAAACGAATGTTACCTCCGCTTTTTAGAAATGCGATGAATTTCACTTTCGTCATCGCGATACATCTACATCTACAACGAACCCCGAAATTTATTCCATGGGTATGTGACGGTAGGTAAGCGCAGGTAAGAGTTACCCATACCTATCGCAACGTACCCTCGCTAGTTGGGCGAAATTTCAAAAACGGAGGTCTGGCTCGTCATGAGCACCATAATAACCTCCTAGACGGAGGTTTGGCTACATCGCTAATGGGCGAGCAGCCGAAACGGAGAGAGTGAGATAAGCTGAAAAGGCTTCCATCAGCACGTGTGGCGTGCTGGTCAGGTATCAAGTCCGACCTTCGTCACTTTTTCGACTCAAAACCCCCGGATTTCTATCGTCAAGGCATCCATTCCCTGCCGGAACGATGGAGGACAGCCCGACAAAGATGGGCGATATTTCTATGAGTAAGATTAGTTTGACCAAAATATATGAAAATTTGGAAAATGTCGAAAAAATCGCAAGAACATATGATTCACCCTAACACAACAGGTGCGCCTCTGCCTCAAAAATGCGAAAACACAAAACTCTCGACCCAAGTCGTGCAACAACAAAAAGATAGTTTCAGCCTTAAAGCCTGGAAGCAATAATTTCTCATAGTTATCGGTTTGCCCCGACCTAGGGGCCGGCGACCGGTGGATGGGGAAGTGTTGTGGACTCATACGAAAGAGTCCGACGGCTCGAATCTGCCCTTGTGATTTTGTTTTGGATGCTTATAAAATTAAAGACTATTGAGTTCAATAACACCACAGTTTTGCCATGTTTTATGAGGTTTTATCGAACTATTCGTACAACAAGAAGAGGTGAAATGCATGGTCCACGTTAAATACACGAATTTGCGGCAATCCCTTGGATTCGCCTTGTCCTCTAACTTAAACTTACAAGAAGAATAGCTAAAAAAATCTAGAAATGACAGATTAAGATTTGGACGGGTTAGACTCCCCTCTCTGCTCTTCCGGAAAGGCTCATAGAAAGGTCGCGCAGCACAGCCCAAACCAGCGCTGATAATCATTAAGAAAGGGTTCATTAATAATCCTTTGAACTAAATATGTCGGAATTTAAGCCAATTACTGCGTCTCTACATTCAGACATTAGGCAGCTAGCTAAGCTGTCTACTGTATCATTGTCTACATATTGTAAAGTCAGACAGAGTCAGACAGTCGGACATAAAGAACAAGAGGAGCAAATAACGGCAGTAATTTGATCCTTGAGCGTTCGTCGTGTTCCTTACTTCTACGCTATAACAACGAGGCTGCTGGAGTGGGTACTTCTCCGATACAATTACCTGTGGATCAACCAAAGGCCACAGGAAGAGGCTTCATGAAGTCAAATCACACAAATGTTCGCTGGGTACTGTACAGGCAAAGCCTGTGCAAAGTATGAAACCGATGAAACATCCAATGTTCTATTCCATACTCAAACAAACAAAGAAAATCGCTAACCTCAGAAAGTCGTAGACACTCGTTCAGCTTCTTCACCGGAAAAGCCGAGGCATACACCGTACTGTCACCATCTCTGGTGCTTATAGAGTATGCTGTGCTATTCGATAACCCTTTGATATCCGACATCTCTAGGCCCTCTAAACGTATTCCATAACAAAGGAGAAAAAATCGATGCAGCGCAAACTTATGGAACTGAGCTGACTACCTTTCAACGGAGACACATGCGTCGACCGGGGTCCCTGCTAAAATGGACGCAACAATTGGTTTCACAGCGAAGAAAACAAAAACTTTTAGCAGCTCACCGGTCGTAGACATTGCAGCATAGCCAGTCGTGCAGCTTTACATTCCCACAGGATGGTGCTGATCAGGATCGAGACCTTAAACCCAAATATAGTACTTCAACTGTAGTTATCACAACTCTGACGGCAATATTCTTACCCTCCCACTCGTTTTTGGATATCGAGAGTTCATCCTCATTAGGACAAATGCTTGCAGATGTGCAACAGTGGTCGTCTCGTCGACAAATAGATAGAACGACGGCAGCTCTCGTGTGGAGACTAATCTCGACGACGACCGCGGGTTACGGTTAGGGCGCAGAATCACCTCCACAACTTGTGCTGCTTGCCGATTCAGAAAGAGGTGGTGACGTTCCTAAAAGTAGGCTATCAAAATCTTTAATAGCTGCAACACAAAACACACGGGTACTATTGCAGCACAAAGCGAACTAAACCAAAGTAGGTTCGGAACGATCTCCAAATTAAGATCTTATAACGAATTTTTGGAAAACACCTGTACGACGTCTACTCAAAAGTAAATTCCATACTCTAATGTGCTCCTTATAAAGCAGCAAAGCCTAAAGGACAGTGCTAATCAATCCCTTTGCAGGATGCGCTACGTATTCGACTACTACAAGGTGTCACGGAGGCGCTTAGAGTACGTATTTGTTCCGTACAATGACCTGCAGTGGTCAGCCGACGAACAAGTCAGCGCTTGATCCTTGTCAGACACGCCTATTACCAAATCACAACCCCGAAAAGACGGAAGGCTTATTTGGCCTGTGCAGAAAATCCCAATCAATGACCTCGATTCGGGATGCACGCTACAACCGGAGAGTACTTCCTCTACGTCATAACGCGCTTTCGACTCATGCTCCTCCACCCCCCCCCCTTCCCCCAAAAAAGGTGTACCTCTTCATCAACATCCGATACCTCCAGTCACCCGATACATTCTACCTTTAATAATATATAAAACTGGCTGGTAAGGCACGAAGTCGTAGCGTCTTCTGAACGGTGTCTGCCTGGTAGCGCAGTCGGAGAAGCCGGCGGCCGGGGTACGCATCCCAGATCGAGGTTCCTGGTTCTCTTCTCGCCCAGGTAAATCACCTTTCATTCCTCCGGCATCGATTAATTGGTTCCGGATTTGTATGGAAATAATAAACCATTGGGCGCATGAAACGCAGTCGTGGGGGTGCCGGCTGTCGCGCGCCCCCGATGCCAGGTTCTTGGTTCGGATTTCCCATCCAGGCCAACTACGCCTTCTATTCCTCCGGCGTCCGTGGATTATTACCAGATCTTCTAGGAAGGATGAAGCGTTGACTTGTTCATCGGGAGACATTGAGCACCGTAAGCCATTGTGTAGCCAAATACGCATTCAAACCGCCTCCACGACATCCTATAGAAGTGGAATGCGTAGCGCATCCAAAAGGGATTGAGCAACGCCGTCCTTTATTCTTATTCCTTGCTTTCCCGACATATGCAGCGCATTCAAGGAAAGCGTCCACTCTCGTGTAGACTGGCAGTAGATCTAAAGATGAGCCCCGCCTAGGCCAACCAAGTTGCTAGCGATTAGTCGCTGAGTTAGTGCTAACCTTGGCTCAGAAGGAAAATCACTGACTCACTTGCACATTGGATTGGCATCGTAAGACACTCTACATACCACAATCTCACTTAAATTGCCTTTTCAATCTCCCATAGAAACGGAATGCAGTAAGGTTCCCAAACAGGGATGGATAAACGTCAATCTCCATGTTAGCAGCATAATCTCAGGAGGTGAAAATGGATTTCCTGACTTTCTTTGGAGGAAATTAAGGTCAATAGCTCCCGTTGCGAGGTATGAACAGGCCTTAAGAAGAGCGAAATTATAGGTCCTACATGAGGTTGCACAGATAACTATTATTCGTCTATGGTGATTCAGGCTATGGTCGTCCAGCTATGGTTACGCTGAGTTTTAAATTGGATACAGCGATTTGAAGGAGTGAACAAGCTTAGCCGAATATGCGATAGATCAAGTGACAAGATTTTTGTTGAGAATTCTCCATGGATATGCCATTCTTAAAAGAACCAAAAAAAGACCGCCTTCTGCTAAGTCGGTATCAAGATTCGCCTGCGAATAGTGAACTAAAATCCCGATCACATTCATCTCGAAATTACTACAATGGCAAAATACACACTCAAGGTGTCACCATAAACCCTTTGGAAACAGGGCCACAGTGGAATTAGCCGAAAATCGCCCTGTAGTGCCCTAGATCCTTTGATTTGAACCCCCTAAAGACACCCTTCGTGGACCGTGGCGAGAGGTGACGATGAGATACTGGTCCTTAGGATACTTATTCTAGTCCTCAGTTCCGATGATGATAATAAGAACCCAATTACTCGTTTTTTCTACCTGCAAACAGGTACTGGACATTCTGCGCTCGTACTAAAAATGTTTTCACTTGTCAGTTGTCCTTTAGATTTAGTCCACTGGTTTTAACGTTCTGCATTACACTTCAGCAGCACTTCTGGCAGCCTCGAAACAGACTGGACATCCCAAACATTATAGAAAGGCCCTCACCATCGAAGCGACACAAACTTATGGTCACGAACAGCTCTAAAAAATCGCCCAATGGATCTGTTGCAGCTGATCTCACTAAGAACAGCTCATCCCAAAGATGAACTTGCGTTCCAGTGCGCGTCAAAGTGTAAAAAGTGCTCCTCAACTCCGCCTACAAAGGGTAACTTAACTCCCATCAAAATCCGCCAAGGAAACGAGCACAAATTAGTTCGCTATTGGGTTCAAAAGCGCTTGGAAAAATCTTCTGATACACTAGAGAACTGGGCAGGGCGAGCAAAAAAGGAAAATAGCTGATTGAAGTCAATTTCTTTAAGCCTCAAGAGGCTGGTATCGTATATTGGGATGAGCCGGCCGCTGATATCAGCATGGAACCAGTAAAGCTGAAGGTCTTGTGCTGATCGGTCCCACGAGGTGTGGATGTTGCATTCAATCAAACAGCGGCGGTGGTGTAATGGCGTTCAGTATTCCCGCCCAGTCAGCAGGATGTGCGGGTTCGAGTTCCGCCTGGCGCTAGAGTTTTGATCGCAACAAAACATCGTTGTAGCAGCTTACATCCTCGATATCAGCCTCTTCAGGCTTAAAGAAATTGACTTCGAAAATAGCTGAATCAAACGTGCACGTAGAATAAAACTCGAATGAAAAATTCAAGGAAAAACAACAACAGAAAAGATAACCCACCAAGGCCATATCTCTAGCGTCCTCTGAATCTAGCGATCCACTATTAGACGACTCACCGGTCGCCTCTTTCTCAAGGAACACGTCCGCCTGAATCCAGCGTCAAATAGTGCACTGCTACAGGAAAATCTTGAAGGTCTTGAAGAGAGTCAACCCACCTCGAAGTCCTGCTTCTCGGACGCGTCACCCTGTCTAGCCCTTCCCTCACTTGTCACCGGTTTCTCGTCCCCGGACTCCGCTTCGGCGCGATCACTGGCGGTGCCCTCAGCGACACGCGGTTTTGAGCGAAGCATTCGATGCACTTTGGCCAGGCTTTTTCTGTACTCGGCGGTGATTCCAAACCTGTTCGGCTCCTTCTTCTCTATTGTCGGCCATGTATGGTCCTTGTTACACTGAAACGAGAACTGAAACTCTGAACGCAAGACAGGAGAACTGCATGAAAACCCATTCCACATCCAGTGGGAAGTCTATACCTCGAACAGTTTATATTCGGCTTCAAATCCACCAGAACCATCCCTGACTCGCTTGTCGCGCAACGGCGGAGGTACCTTTAAAATAAAAGCATTGTATAAGGCACTATGCAAGTAAACAAAGACATACATGGTTGATAAGGTTGCCGTAGATCCGAAATGGCCGGCGCTCCTCTATTTCGCCTCCATCGTGTTCAGGAATCCTGGGCAGCGGAAGAGGTGGATCGTGGTGTGGAAGGCCCATCTTCTTCAAATAACGCTGTACTAGAGCGTTGCTCCCTTGGAACTTCTTGTCCCAGTAGAACGCTGAAATGATGTCCGGACTGTTGATCAGAAAAGCTGCTCGGTTGCTTAACACTATGTTCCGGCCGCCTCGCCTATCCTGAAGTCAAGAAGTAAAAGCTTTGAGAGAGAAAAAGAGCGCAGTGAGCCTGTCGTGAAAATTTTGGATGATCACATTGACCGTCTAAGAATAGTTAAGAGTTGCTACTCGCAAGGATTGGCAAGACGGACTCGAACGGGTAAACGGACAGAAGACACGCAGAACGGGGAGGAGAAATTTAACGTGGGGAAGCTAGACCAGTCTAATACGACGTCTTCTTCGAGCTGTTGACCAAGATTGTTATACGGTTTTACTACGGCTTACATTTCGGCGCCTTCGCCTTCCTCCGAACCTGGAGAAGTCGCCGCAGCGTAAGCCGAAATAAAACAGCGTAGAAATCTTGGTCAACAGCCCGAAGAAAACGTCGTATTTCACGTAGAAACTTGGACAGTTCTACGTAATGTACCGAATGCACCAGTCCATTTAGCGGGCTAATGTTTTACCCACACGTCCTCTTCGGAGCCCCCTAAAAAATTGGTACGGGCAATCAGGGCTTGCATCCTATCCGACAGTGCACATCCTCCACCCTACCTTCTCGACCGTCTTCCCATATGGAAAGCAGAGAAAGCGAAATGCATATGAGACAGACTCACCCGCTGATCCACTTTACCGCGGAACAATGTCGATACCGCTGACTTACCAAAAGAGTAGTGAGACATACCACGTCATACATGATTAGATTGATATGCACGGCCAAGTAAGACAACGCGGCATGCCTCACTACTCTTTTACCAAGGTCAGCTGTAGCGACGTCGCTTCGCGGTAATAGCAGATCAACGAGCGAGTCTATCTTTTACGCATCTGAGTTCCTCTGTTTTCCACATGGGACAACGATCGAGAAGGCAGGATTGAGGACGTTATGGTCGGATGTGATGCAGATCACGCTTATTTGTACCACATTTAGGCCTTGAAGACATGAACAGGTCAAACCGTTGGCCTGCTGGATAACTACCCTATCTGAAACCTTTCGGCACAGAAGCATGAGTATATCCGAGGTTTGCAAGCTGTGATAACCATCTGTTTGGACAAGTATTTAAGAAGAACCAACACATGTTACTAAGAGGAGGAGAACACTGTGCGACGTCAGTAGAAAGGAGAACCTTACCGTGCTCAGCTGCTAGCGGATGAATTCGACTTTGCGGCGCCGTTTTCTTCCTTATGATTTTGCGTCGTTCTTCGGAAACGTTGCACATATCCATATACTCCTCATCACTAGCTAAACACTTTGAAATTACTCCTGAGCACATTATAAAGTATAAATGCATTCTGTATCTACAGAATACCGTGAAGAGGATTTTAAATTGTGGAGTCTGAGCAGGCAAGCAAGCACAACTGAAGAAGTCTTACCATTAGGCCTATCCTTGCATGGTTTCAAGAAGCTGCTTTTACGTGTACAATGAGTGCCTTCAATTGCATTTACTTGTTTTTGATAAAGTTTGTGAGTTTTTTATTCTAACATTGTATTTTCACGTGTCACCTTAGTCCACGTCATGAATAAAAAATAGAAATAAAAATGCTTATTTAGGCTAGGAGACTACAATGACCTTGGACTGTTCTGTACAAGTGCATTGTCTCTCTCCGACAAGTCTCATACCAAATCTCAAAAGGAAGAGAAGTTTAATTGGCCTGGGTTAGACCAGAAACAATGACCACGATCTGGGGTGCGCACGACAGCCGCACCTCTTCCGACTGTGCTATCACACTCCTTACGGTCAAGTAGTATGTCTTCAAAAATAGTGTTTGCTGTAGCAAATCAGAACCAGCAGAATGAATGTAAAACCAATAACAACTGAATTCTAAAATCTATTTTTGATTTCTACTTGATAGTAAATACACTGACTTACATAAAAGATAGGAAGAGATTCTAGTCAAGAAAACAGAAGAAAATGAAACAAATGACTTAAGGACTTACATGTGGAATGAGGTTTCCTCGTGCACAAATCATGTACGGTGTTCAGATCAAAATTTATCTGAAATAACGCTATTAGATCGACATGAAAAGTAACTCCCGGCTAAATGGAACACTTGCCTTAGTAATAATATCCTGAAAATTCGAATCGAAACAGACTGGCTGATTTTGGTCGAGCTGCATATTACACCGGGGACATCTGAGGTTACCGGCTGATATGCGAGGTGTCATACAGCTTTCGCAAAACCTGTGCATGCACACCTGAAAAGAGGTCAGCTATCGAAGATAGTAGCGAAAGTAAATGATCGATTCCAAGGTATTTTCGTATTTCCTCAACCCAATGCAACGGTATGTAAGAGAAACTATGGAACCTTATCAACAGTGCAACATGGAGTCGGATTCATCAACGACTTACATAACTTTAACAAAGAATTCACACCGGAAAACTCCGATAACGCGGCTTATCGCTCACCATATCGCTTGATAAGCCGCGCTGTCAGAGATTTCGGCTGTAATTTTCTCTGATAAATTGCTGTAAGTCGTTGATGAATCCGGCCCCTGAAGGGAACAGTTTGGCAGAAATATAGACCTCCTAATCGTCTTACTCGAAACCTCTGTACGTCTCCAAGAGAAATCGGCGTTAATTGGCTCTCGCCATGTAAGACAGCCCTGTACGACGTTTTATGTTGCATGAAATTAAAAATTTTATGCAGCTCTCGGTATTCTACCGCTTGGTGAACTGAGTTGAGCCACATTTGAATTCGCATTCCTGAACAATTAAACCAGCCGGTATGCGGGGTTAAGATAAGATAAGGGATAGAGACGTAGGCTTCATCGCGGGTATCTCTACACCTTATACACGCGGATTAATCATGGGTGAACCCGCCCCCTAATGCGTCTACCCCCTATACCCGCAGATTAGTCGTTGATGAATCCGGCCGCTGGTATTCTTGGGCAGAAGACGTCCTTCAACGTGAGTCATAATTCAGAAGACGTACTGAAGACGTCCAACGTGCGCGGAGATTCAGAAGACGTGCCGAAGACGTCATTCAACGTGCGCAGAGATTCAGAAGATCCGCAGACGTCCAACTTGCATAGGGATTCCGAGTAAGAAAGACCAGTAGGAGGGGGGCCAGTAGAAGGGAGACCAGAGAAGAGGGGATCAGGGAAGGAGGACCACTAGTGGGTGGATAGACCAGTATTTTCCCTCAATATCCTCCTATGTGCGTCAGGTTTCTCAAGACGGGTCACAGAAGTCATGGCAAATGTGCAGGGGTGCAGAAGTGTCATAGACGTCGTGACAACGTGGTGACACGTGAATCGGGACTCAGTGTTACATGTGCGTGCTTGACTCTCACTCCGTTTCTTTGACAGCACATAGGTAAGGAAGTCTTAGCGGGGAGGGGGGGGGGGGGGGTGAGAGGTAGAGAGTCACTATGGGATTCGGAGGAGTATTATTGCCGTCGGACCGTGATCAGCGTCGATCTGTCGGCCAATACCGATTAATTTTAATTAATTAATTAATTAATTTTAGCGCAGCGTATGCCAGCGAACTTATAACTTTGGTGACGAATCACCCACGTTTGCGACAGATTTAGCGTCTGTATATGGATGAGAATCAAATGCCGAGCGCCGGGATTCGTAAGACGTGCAGAAGACGTCGTCCAACGTGAACATTGATTCCGAAGATGGGCCGAAGACGCCGTGTAACGCGTGTCGGGTTCAGAAGATGTGACACAAACGTTGTATAACGTGCGTCCAAATCCAGAAGACGTGACAGTGATCAGACTTTGCGCAGCATGCGTTGAGTATTCAGTACACCTTTTAAAGGTTTCCTGCAACGAGGGTGCACGTGCCTGACCCTCCCTCCGTTTGTCTGCATATGGATAAGGGGGTATTGACTGGGAATGTAGGGAGGATCACTATGGAAATCGGAGGAGTATTATTGCTGTCGGACAGTAAGCAGTGTCGATCTCGACCAATACCGACTTTATTTATGTTTCTGCAGATTAACCATTTCGGATTTGCACTTTCACGATTTGTTCCTCACCACATAGAGAACGGGTACTTCGGAGAATGAATCGCGAAGATGCGAGAGGGGTAGGACAAGCTTCATAGAAGCAGTTTCGAAGATCCTGCCCTTCCATTTTCCGCTATACTAATCTATAGAGTGAAACCAGCTTTTTACTGCAATAAAAGTAAGAAGTTCTAAAGAAGGAAAGAAGAGGGCAGGGTGTTCTCGGGGCCTGGAGGAAGTCCCAATCAAACGTTTGGAGGCCCTTAAGCTTATGTTATACTTCGGCTACGCTGTTGTCGGCGACAACAGCGTCGCCGAAGTACAACAAGTACATGGGCCTTAGGCCACATCTCGTTGGTACTCTTGACTGCCTAGTCGCGAGTAATACAATGTGATTCCTCTGAGCCACATAGCGCGCCAATTCTTATATGAATAAGTGGGATAAAGGAGAAAATAAAACACATCAGCAGAATTTTCATGGCAAACAAATGGCCCACAAAGTAACGAAATGCTTACCGTAGTTGCGACAGGTACGTTACATATCCGTTGGCACAAGATACACGCAAAGTCCCTCACTAGACACCTTTTGTCCATTGTTGCCAATAAATCTTCGGAAGCTTTTCGCTTTCCTGGACGTTGAGAGTCCAGGCAAGGAGATGAACCCTGAAACATTGAATCAACACGAGTAAAAGTAAAAGTTTATGGGAAAAAACGAGCTTACCCTATCCGTACATATCATTCTATTGCGTGTCCAACTACTAGCACCTCACCTAGAATGCCTATTACTTAGAAATCGAAAATGGAACGATTAAGATAAGAAACTTGTTAGGAGACGAAAACAGGCCTAGCAGTCATAGCTACGAACCCCAAATTCTTTATGGCCTAGCTTCTTTCAACGCCTTTATCAGGACTTTAAGTGTATATAATCAAGCGAAATATGAAAAAGAAAGGCGTTGCAAACTGAGCGAATTTTCCGAAAAAGATGAAGCTCGGATTCAGTCCGTGCGTTTTATCGTGTAGTCTGTAGTTACACCTGAGACACTCCACTTCACGCTGGAAATTTTTCAGTGATTTTTTCTTGTTATTTTGCGCCTTGGCTTGCTCCCTATGTGAAAGGTGGAGGGTTGAGTCTGTCAGGAAAAAATCGACAGTGATTTAATGAATCGGTGGCAAGAACGGAGAGACTTCTATAACAGTGCTGTTTTCAGAACAATGGGTAAGATCTCGAAGGATCAGCGCGACATCTACTATCGAATGGCTAAGGAACAAGGATGGAGGGCAAGGAGTGCTTTTAAGCTGTTACAAATCAACGACGAGTTCAACATTCTCGACGGTAAGCGAAAGGGCATTTAGAAGGTTGTCGATAAAATAATGGCTGGTGAGGATATCACTCGCGACGTTGGGATACGAATAAATCATTTTCGGATATTCGATTTGGTTATCGCGGTCAGAGTCATCTAAAAATTCGAGGCTCGCGAAATTGCTCCTATCCGAGTCATTCAGAAATTCGAAGATTTTCGATTGATCCGATGTATTCTTGCGACTAAACAGAGGTAATCAAAAGTAGGAACTGTCGTTCGCCAAAATGGACTAGGTGTAAAAGAATTGGTCCGTTTGCGTGTCCCACAAACATATAAAGACGTGCCAAACCAGTGAAACTGTGAAAATGACCTACACACGTAAATAAAACTTGTTAAGTCTGCATATGTAGGTTTCTAGCAAAATTGTGCCTTCGATTCTTGAAGCCAAGACAATCAACATCGATGGATATCTATTGTTTTATCGGTGCTAGCCCGTTGGTGCCCATTGTACACCGGCAAGGTTACTTAAGCCCTGGTTTACACTTGCGCCTCCACGCGGCGCGGCACCACGATCGCCATAGATATCGATTTTTCGCGCCGCCCGGTCGATATCTATCCCTATCATCGTGCAGCGCCGCGCAGCGGCGCAAGTATAAACTAGTGCTAAAACGGGTAAAGAGCCCCGCACACTTCTGCGGCGATGCCGCTGCTCTATCCTTAACCACAGGGCAGGGACGCAGAACTCGCCGCCGGGGCGTGCTACCCTATCCTTAACCATAGCGGTGAACGGCGTTGCCGCAAAAGTGTGTGGAGGCCTTAAGTTGGATCAGCCACATCTCGGAGTTCCTTCCCTTACCTAGTTCTCTGCTCTCCTCCGCGCCAGTGAAGGAGAGCACAGAAATCGTGTTTATTTGAGTGCTCCACGATCATGGTCTCATAACGGAACGGGTACCAGCTCGCTTAGTACCGATTTATCTAACAGTCAGGCGTCCGAGATGGACAGGACTTACATATCTGAGCCGTTGAGTAGGCTTCACAACAATTAAGTGAAAATAATCAACTGAAAACAACACAAACACGTTATTACGCACAAGACGTTGATCGAACACCTAATATCGATCGGTACCATCGATTTCTGTCCTGAGTTGACCGCTATATGTTGGAACCACAGGATTAGTGTGGACAATATAATTCACAAAAAGCAAATGACATTGATACTCTCACCATTATCGACCAATCGAGCGGTAGACATTGTGTGATTGTGCCGTCTAGTGTGTAGGATTCACTACAAGTAAACAAATTCGATCAAAGTAGTAGATTTTCTGCCTGGAATTGACTCTTTACAGTGGTCATCGACTTTCCAGGCTCTGAATTAGAAGCGGCCCAAAGATTGGCCGCAAGGTTTCTGGCGTTCTCCGTTGATGGCGTAGCTGAAATATTCTTATGTAGTCGAATGCAGGGAATCAGTGATGACAAAATTCTGTTCTATGGTCTGGATCCGATCACATGATCAGTTTTTGAACAAATATCGTTAAGACTTGATTCGACCTGAAGGTCAAAAACCGTAAAACATCTATGACACGACTTTGGCACCATTTCTCCAATGCCGTCTAAATAAATTTCTCGTCCACAATTCCATATTTCTGGAATTGGAGCTCACTGGATCATTTTGACACGCGACACTGATTCACAAGCAGGAAGTTTTTCCTACTTGATTAATTTTTTGAAGGTCAGGAAGGCTAAAAACGATTTAATGAAATAAACATCCTTTGGCGTACATGCGTTTACAACGTAGGGACAAACTAAAGGGTAAAGGGCGGCGCTGATCAATCCTTTTTGGGATGTGTCACACATTCTACCTCTACGGGATGTCGTGGAGGCGATTTCAATGTGTGTTTGACCATACAACGACTTGTGGTGGCCAGCCGATATACAACTCAGTGTCTTATCCTTCCCAGACAGTTTCGGTACCAACTCACCGACCTCAGAGAAAAGAAAGCATGACTGACCTAGGAGGGAAATCCGAGCCAGGAACTTCAAATCGGGCGCACGTGACAGCCGGCTCTCATTCGACTGCGCAACGATACACCCTATAAAGTAGGATCAAATCAAAAAAGTGAAGTATAGAGTGCTATTATGTGGCGGCCATTATTTTAAAAGTAACTTCAGCGTCAGTCACCCTACTCTGAAGCGAAATCCGTTCTAATTCGAGTTTATAGGAGTCACCAAAGCCGTCGACTTGTGCGCTGCACCGGGCAGTTGGAGCCAGGTAATCCTTTTTTCATGTCACTACTTTCAGCCATGTTTTCTTCAAAACTAGTTCTTTTCTTTGTGGGATATTCACCCCTTCCAACACATGAAAATTAAGCTGATCCGATTCAAAATGTACAGGGTGCGCCATGAATGTGGTCACTCAATAAAAAACATATTTCTTGCGGAATCGGTCAAGAAGCAGCAAAACTTCCTCAACATTTTATTAGCAATCTAGTTGGCAAGCAAAATAGATATCGTTCAATGTGACAAATCCTTTGGCAGAAATGACAGCTGTCAGATGCTTAGGGTAGGACTTAGTGGCGACACGCTCGATTGCTTGCGGAAATTCCTTTCATGCTTTTTCCAGGAAAGATTTCAATCCTTGAATCGTAGTGTGCCTTTTAGAACAGGCTGTTCCTCTAGAACAGACCAAACGCAGTAACCCACAACATTCAAATCCGGCGAGTTTGCTGGCTATTCAGAAGCAGGGCTGAAGCTTGGATGATTTCTCGCGCACCACTCCTGAGTCATTTTGGACGTTAGTGTCTGTTCCGTCCTGTCGAAAGGTCCACATTGAATTTTCAATGTGTTATTGAGCTCAAAGTCTTCTTCTAAATATCGTTATGTTAGATATTGCTGCTGTTATTGGGTTCTTTTTCAACGACAAGAAATGGTGTCCGTGTGGAGCAAACTCCAGCCCAAACCATCAGAGAAGCAGCATGAGTGCTTCTGTGAACAATTCTTCTCTTCCTGCCTGCATCGTCAACACCTTCAGTCAAAACCCGCGTATTTTGGCGGTCAGTGGACTGAAAAATCATGGTAGGAAATTTCACAAGCAACCCTGCGTCCCGCAATCGAGTCCTACTCTAAGCGTCTGACTGCGGTCATTCGTGCCAAGGCAGGTCATATTGAATGATATTCATTTTCATTCTTAAATGGATTGTTAGTAAAATGTTGAGAAAGTTTCGCGGTTCCCTGACCAGCTCCACGTGAGTAATCTCCTTTTTATTGAGTGACCATATTTATGGCGCATCCTGTATAAATTACGAAGAAAATACGGCTCAAACACTAGAGAATTTAGCCTTATACCAGTGCTCCGCTTGTCGTGGCCAAATACCAAAAATCCTGGAGAGTAAAGGTAACTTTACTCTCCAGGATTTTTGGTATTTGACACTATTTTCAATGGCTTCGAAACATCAAGAAAGAGGACGGTGTCCATATACAACAACTTAAAAGATTCTGAAGGTTACCAACTGTTTAGTAGGTCCAGGAAAGGATATAAGTGCTCTTCCGACGTTTCCAGGTGCTTTCAAAACGACTCTACGAGAACAGCAAAGACTCGGACGACGTGAAAATCGTAGCCGTCGATCTTCAGCCGATGTCTCCAATAAACGGCGTTGTGCAAATCCAAGGAGACATCACTGATGTGAGTGAGGAATCGCACCAATTTGCTACAATTTGTTTACTCATATGCTTCTTAGATATATTGAGATGCATCCGATATCACAGCTGAGTGCTGGTAGATAAACACGACAATGTCATTATTGGTGTGTAAGATCAAATAGTGCCTGTAGTCTGAAAGTTTAATCAGCGTGTTAAAACAATGTAGATTCGATGTGTTGTAACAGCTTACGGCGTCGGTACCAACCACCGTTTCCTTTACTCTAAGGTACCTAAAGCATCGATAAGGAACAAATACCTGGGTTTTCATACATTGGCCTCTCGCAGGAATTTCTTTGATATTTGTAGGCTTTATAAGTTAATCCACTACTCGCGCTCTGGAGGCTCCAAATTCTTTAATCTGCGTGCTTCTCAAACTAAGGGGGAGCCGGAGAAGATTATCATAAGTCGGCCTAGGAGTAAGCTAAGGTGGCGCTTTTTCCTCATAGCGCAGCCAGCGCATACCTGAAGGCGACGAGATTTATGCCGTCCTCCTTATCCCTGGGTCAGCTTGCGTGGTCTGTTAAGAAGTCGCAGTTGAGTTATGAAGTTTAGCAAATCACAGCCTTGCCGCCCTATTCGGTTTGGCTAAACAGACTTTTTTATTCAAGCCCTAATTAGTCACAGATCCGACATTGGTTTGATTCGCTCTAGGTGTGTCATCATGTTGTTGTGTCGTTGTAATACTCTTTTCTAGTGATTGCGCTTATCGCGGACGTATTGAACAAATAAAATAAAATAAAAATAAAAATAAAACCACTTGAGGTTTAAAGAAGCTGAACTGGATGTGGGTTCCATTCTAGCGCTAGTGTTTTGGTCACACCCAGAATCTGGACCACAGAGTTGTTTCTGTTGTTGTTTTTCCACTGTCTCGCCTTCGTTATACAGGAAGTTTTACCACTTGAACTTGGAGTCGCTGAGATGCTGCTGGATCAACACCCAGCTGAAATGTCAGTTGGTCCTGCTTTGGGAGGAGGGTATCAGCTCACCTTGTTGGAAAGCACACTCTCTTTAGTACGCTCGGCGTCCCTAAGAGTTCACAGCAATGTTCTCCTCTTCCATTGGTCGCCTTTCCATGACGTCCGATGGAAGACGAGAACACTGAACCGAAATGTGACCATACCACCTATCCTTCCCCGAGTAATCGGCTGGGTCACGAAGATGCGACATTCTTTTCATGATGGAGCTGCGAAGTCCGGGTCGGAGTTGGGTTCCCCGGTTGTACTTCAGAAGACATCGGTCTAGCGCTATGTGTAGTCCTTAGCGTTTTTGTCGTGAGAGCTGTGTCAGCCTACATCGCAGGAAGAGCCTTCGAGCAGAATAGGTTTGCTAGGGGGTTCATCAGATAGCATGCAGTCTCCCAGAAAAGTCCGAAGGTGACCAGCGCAACTATATTCCTATCCAAATCGCCTATCATATTGTTCTTTGAACCTCAAGATACACGTAGCATGAAATCCCAGTAAACAAAACAACGCCAGTGGTGTAACGCGCAGAATCGCTGCCCGAAAAGCAGGAGGTGCTGATTCGGGTCTAACCTGGCGCACGAGTTTTTATCGCAACAAAGCATACTGTAACAACAGACATCTCAGTGAGTTGAGGGCTTTCCAACTGAATTTATTCTCCTTCGCTGTAGAGGTCCTTCGAGTGTCTTCTTCCGTTTTATTTGCAGTTCTATCCTTCCGCTTCGTTTATAAGGACTATGTCTTCACCAGTATTCCTCTAGTTGAATCGATGTCGGTCTCTTATAACAGAATACATATACACTTTTAGGCATTTTATGCATCACAGATGAGGCTAAAAATAACAATTTCAAGGGTTTTCGTGGTTTGAACATCAGTTTGCTGATTTCCGTGTGGACGTGCCGTCATTATACCTTCATGCATACATTTTTTCCCTTTTCAAGCAATAAGTACTATTCAATGAGTCTTAACAGGAGAGACGAGAACTTTTCTACCTCCGTCTTATGTTTTTCTAGACCAAACCTTCATTGTGGTTCATCATTGAAGAAATAGGTGCCGCCATCGGAGTTTGAAACTATAATACAAGCCCATCCTCATCTTTGAAGTGAAGTGAATTGCAACAGCAAGATAAGCGTCATGTTGAGCGTCTCGAACCAATTCCTCGTTGATACCAATCATCCTTAGGAAATAGAAGAATTAGTGTTTAGGCTTTACTAGTAGGGACAACACAACGTCGCTTGAGGTTTGTGAGGGCAAGTCAACTACTAGGTTGTCCTATAAGTCTCCGCCGTTTTTTAACGATTCATTGCGGATCTGGCAGGCGGTCTCTTGCATACACAGCCTTCGAAAGAGAATAATTTGCTCTATCAGAACATGTAATGTTCTTTCTTCGTATTGAATTTTGTCAATTTTTAGGTCGTTAAAGTGAAAAGCGAAAAAGTGAAAGAGTGGCTATCTGCGCAGTTGTTCTCTCCGCTTAGGTTCGGAATTTTTGCGCAGTTTCTCATAGCATTTGGAAGGCAGTGTTCTGTACTACAAGAATACGTGTTGGCGCTATTTGCCTGTCCTTGTCTTTGTCCTTTATTGATTTTTAGGTCATCAAATTGGGACGTCCGATTTTTCCGTCCGGATTTTTACCGGCAGTTCCTGCTCTGCGGTAGGAATTTTTTGCTTGGTGTTATATGTCGTTCGGAAGAGGATGTCTTGTTCAATAAGAATTTGTGTCGCGTTTATTACCACAATGCGATTTCTGTTGAATATCAACAAAATTCCAAAAAGAGAAAAATCATCTTCACCAACAACTCCTTCACCTTGTTCAGTTGTTGATATTCGACGGAAATCAGCGTGAGCCAATAAACGCGACATAAATTCTTATTGAGCAAGACATCCTCTTCCGAACGACATATAAACCCAGCAAAAAAGTCCACCCAGTGCAGGAGCCGTCGGTAAAAATTCGGACGGAAAAGTCGGACGTCCCAATTTGATGATCTTAAAATCAATAAAGCACAAATGAGCAAATAGCGCTAACACGCATTCTTGTAGTACAGAACATTGTCTTCCAAACGCTATGAAAAACTGCGCAAAAATCCCATACCTAAGCGGAGAAAAGCGACTGCGCAGATGGCTACTTTTTCACTTTTCAATTTAACGACCTAAAAATCGATAAAATTCGGGGTGAAAAAAGAAATGCATTACATGAGCAAATCAATCTCTTTAGAAGGCTGTATAGCGCTGTGCAAGAGACCGCGGACGAAATCCGCAATGAATCGCTGAAAAGACGGCGGGAACTTATGGGACAACCTAATAGTTTGACCTAACCATTTAGATCTGTCTTGCGGATCCATTTCAGCAGTTCAGCACTGATGACTTCCGAGATGTAGGTCTTTCAAGAGAAATTTCTCCAATGTTTACCTTTTCGGGGCTGTTAGGAAGGCGGTAGCATCAGAATGTCAAACAAACGAAGCCGTTATCTCGATTGAGAATTGATTGTTGCTTTTACGATAGTACCTAGAGTGAGATTCGCGCTGTGCTCAAAAATAATTCATTGGCACGTATTGTCACCTTCTTGATTCTCTATGGTGAGCAATTTCAGAACTACACGGCGAAGCGAATCATAGACGTGTTTGGTACCTTGGCTGATCTCGTAATCTGTGACGGAGCGCCTGATGGTATGAGCCGACGACGTGCTGCTTATTCCTGTTCTCCTGACGTGTTCTTACTGTTCTTTTATAGTTACGGGACTGCATTCCTTGGATGAATACATGCAGGCGCAGCTCGTACTGGCTGCACTTAATATCACCACGCATGTTCTGAAGCTTGGAGGATCTTTTGTGGCGAAGGTTCGCATTTTCAATTCAGTTTCTTGTGTTTAGTAGTTCTGTACCGGTTCTCAAGAGACACTGAGTTTGTGCTGTGACTAATTGACAATGTTCGTATATCAAAGAGGTTTTTCGTCATCTTCGACATGAAATTCTGTGTTGGCATGGAGAGGTGAGGTAAGGAGGATGCAGTGAGGATGGATTCAACTTTGTGGAATGTGGCTCAACGTCATCATGAGACCGAACTTAATATTCCCTTATCATTAAGATCACATATCGGGCCTTCTCCAGCGCATTATTTACTCCTGGTCCGTCTGGTATTTTCACTAACGAGCTCTGGTGTAGAGAAATATGGTCACTGCGGTGGTTTATTCTTTTTGCTGAATACCAAAACTCACGTTTACTCAGACAAGAGGGTAAGACCGAATATTTGGAAAAAGTATTACTGAACCACGTCGGTCAGATTTGAGATTGAAAACACTGGTACAGTAATCTCAAGCACATCTGTGTCAGACAGGGCTTGTATATGTATATAATATTCCTGTTTTTTTTTTTTGATGCGTCAAAGGACGATTTATTAGGATGATGTATTTATTTTTCCATCAGGCAGCCATATTTTTGTTCCTCTCGCTGTGTACATCCCATTTTGCCTTTTCTCGAAAGTTATTTAAAAATATTTCTATATGCGCGAATATCTATTTACAATAAATAAAATAAAGTATAGCTTACCACAGCTTACAGCAGCCATTTTTCCTCAAGCGTCATGCAGAATCTGATTCTCCTAGGGAACTGCAGCTCAATGAAGGGAAAAACCGTTAAGGCTTGATTCGGCGTCTTGCCCTTCCTATGAATGAGTGCCTGGAACTTGGTACCACACTTGTCTGGAAGGAAGTGTAAATCATTCTTCTCCTGTCTTCTTCCTTTCTTCTTAATTTCTTCTTCCACTTCTTTTTGTTCTCCTAAGCGTTTGTTCCCGCTCACTCAGTTTGACAACTGTTCTACACAGCTTGCCTTTGAGGGTTCTGGAGAAATCCACGCTAGGAGAGGATTCTTATAGACTCACTGCACATGAGCCAGGCTGCGTTTATCCGTCCTCTGACCGTAGGCCCCACACTTCCTTCTTCGGGTAGGCCTCTTCCGACTTGGCAGAATTCTTCTCCTTGACCTTTTTGATCGTCTATAGAAAGGTGGAATTAATCATGCAACTTAGGAGTTGTCGACTTTTGTCAGTTTTCTGTGTTTGCATTGAATCATATTATACGTTAATGATTTTTTTATATAATTATATGATTTTTTTAATCATATTATACGTTTTGGGCGCGTGTAGCACGGACGGAGGAGGTGTCGGCTGTCACGTGTACCCGCTACCAGGTTCCTGGTTCGGATTTCCAGGCTAACCAAGCCCTCCCTCCCTCCGGGTTCGGTAAATTGGTACCTGACTTTTGTGAAGGATGAAGCGCTGACCTTCATCGGCTGGCCACCGCAACAGGTAGCGATCGACTTCATTATTCGCTGGGCTGAAATATAGGAATTGCCTCTCGCAATTGAGAAAACACATCTTCTGATGATCGGTCCTAAAAACCGTGCCCAATCTCCGGAATACCGAATTAACGACCGGCTTTCAACTTTATAACCTCCTTAGTGCTTTGAAATCCGAGCTTCCTGAGGTTTACATAAGTGGTTTCAAAACCTACGTAAGACCTATAGTGGAAAGTGGGACATCAGTCTTCAATCCAACGAAAAAGAATGATATAGACCTTCAGGAAAGCATTCAAAATAGTTTCACTAGGAAGCTTATGATGAGATGTTCCTCAGTAGATTACAGTTATATTCCAAAGGGTACTCAACGGGCTTCACTATTTGGTCTTTCTTCGCTGAAGCACAGAAGAAAAGTCGCTGATTTTGTCATGTTGTACAAAATTGTTATATAAAATTGCAAATAAGGTTTCCATTGACACAACTAAATTCCTTGAAGGAATGTTGACAAGATCCGTGAGAGGGAAGTTGAAACTTCGAGTCTCAGTTGCTAAATCGCGAATCACATCAGATTTCTTAGCCCATCGCATTCTCAAGGAATTCAACCTGCTACTAGGCAAGTATGAAGATTTAGAGAGGCTCCCTGTTCAAGCCTGTAGAATGTTTGTCAAAGATTGAATACCAAACAGTCAAGAAATGATCCCGTGGTTTGTTGTTTACTTGGCTTTTGTTCGAGTGGTCAATGTATGATGTTTTGCTCGACGTTTTTTTACACTTTACATGCTAGACAGTTGTCTGTGTCTGTCTATGTCTTGAATAAATAAATAAATAATGGTCAAATACGCATTCAAAAGGCCTCCACGAAATTCTTTAGATGTAGAATGCGTGGTGCATTCCAAAAGAGATTGAGTGCGTTTTACTTCGCCGCCCAGGGCCATACCTATGCAGCAAAACCTCATGAATAATACCTGAACTTTCCTAACATTTTATTTCAACCGTTTAAACAGAGTAACTCAAAATCAGCTTCTGGCATATTAAAATGGAACTGCTCAAAGTATATGATCTTTAAACCTTCCGTGTATCGTAATGGTGACTGTGTGGAACAAGTATCAATCCGTAAGCCGAGGAATACCCCTCTTTTCGTCTATTACACTACTAAGCAGTATAAACGCAACTTTCTCCACACCCACTCCGCATAAGCACAAGAAAGAAACGACGTCCGTCCAAGATCGACCACCAGAACTAACTCGAACGAACAAGTGATACGCCTCGCGAGTTGCGGTTAGCTAGCTGTCAGCAACAGAAACGAAAACGAAGGCACACGTTGAAGCGCGTCAAGCAACCCGCGGCGAGTACGGCGTGGCGCCAATAGGCCAGCTGTGCCGCATGGGCAGCGTTGGTTTATACCCAGTATCACAAGGTACTAAGGGCTTCCGGCCTTCCACTCGATGGATGCGTCGAAACCTCAATTTTTGGACCGCCTTCCCGGGGAATCCGGGAGGGCAAAAATTGGGCGAAATATTGGGGAAGAGGGAACATCTGTGTTGGTACTCAGATAAATAGTCGATAGTCGGTTAATAACTGAGGAAGAAAGGGTTTAAAACAGCTTTACTGTTCGGTTTGAAATCCAGCCGTGTCTCAGACACTAAATTGGTTAGTAATCGACCATGAAAGGGCTTGGAACCGAGCAGTGCGGAATAGCAACACGTACTGCGGGGGGCATGGTCGCCTTTCATGGTCGGTTACTAACCAACTTATTGTTTGATCTTCAAATTTCATTCTCTTTTCATTTCATTTCAAACCCTGCAGTAAATCTGTTTCAAACGCTTTCATGCTCGACTACTAACCTAATTTGGCTGAGTAGGTTTGGAGACTTCGAGAACATTCAAACCACTAAGTCATATACGACGGATACTTTCAGTCCGGCCTCAATATTATATTAACAGCAGCCGGGACAACTCGCCACAACAGGTGTTCCTGCATATAAGAACTAAAATGCCCACTTCACCTTGACCTTATCTCAATCGCGGACTTTCTCTAGTGAAGTTATTTGAGGCCGGATTCATTAACGAATTACAGCAATTTAACAACAGAGAAAATAGAGCCAAAATCCCTGCTAGTGCGACTTATCAAGCGTGAAATGGGCTCAAATAGGGTGCGGGGGGGGGGGGGGTCACCACAGCATGGCGCGGCGGGCCGGCGTGGCGAGTAGCTACATACAATGGATGTAAGTGCAGTCTTATATCTTCGTTTCGATTATAGATCCGCGTCTTATGTGCTTCCTAATTGGACAAGGGAGGGAACTCCAGGATGTAGGCAATTTTAACACGGATGCGTCACTTCAGCCACACCCTGGAGTCCCTTCCCCTGCCTAAATCTGTGCTCTCCTCCGCGTCAGCGGAACAGAACACTGCTATGCTACAGCATTATTTGTTTGTTTTCTTTACTATCAGTGTGCCTCGTCTCGTTTTCTTGGTGTTGGTGACACTTTTTATAAGGTGACCCCGGACCCTATTTGCGCCGTGAAATGTTTCACCATATTGCTGATAAGCCGCGCTATCAGGGATTTCGGTTGTATTTTCTCCGTTAAACTGCTGTAACTCATGAATCCGGCGCCTGGGCCGAAGAACATTTTCTCTTCGTCCTCATTTGGCATGCTTCTGTCAGTGGAAGAGTTTAGTATCCCGTTCTTGTTTCTTTACAGCAGCGTTTATTAACGCTAAAAACAAAACAATAAACAATTAATATTACTCTATTTTTATATTAACTGTTTATTTGCAGATTTATTTTCATGAACTGGCTGGTACTATGTAAAAACGTAAAAAACTAAATGAAAAATGATGTTAGAAATTAATGAAAACCTGATTTATTATAGCCTTGTAATGTATGAAGGAAAATGCACCATAACGTATTGCAATGAAAAAGCATGTCGAAAGAGCAGGCAACGTTTGCCTGGCCAGAAAACGTTTACCCACTATAACTTTTATGAGACAAGATTCAGGGCTCGAAGAAATGCCCCTCGAAAACTGCACTGTTACTCGGTCTCACTTCACAAAAGGATGCCTGGTTAATGCAGCGAAGTGTTCCAAGCGCTGCCTAGCGGGCTTTCGAGTACACCCGATACAGCCAGTCTTTCTTTCTCTGCCGCCACACTGGCAAGGCTGACTGCGATAAGCCGCCCGCGATACATACGCGGCCCCGTCGGGGGACCACCCGGTCGGCCGCCGGCTGGGTATCGCTTCTCGGCCTTTTGGCTAAGATCAAAGTTTAGTTTCTGTTCTTATCGAATTAACCTTCGATAGAGATTCGAATGAATCTCGTTAAGGTTATTTGATTTTTGAGACCGGACGGGGTCGTGGGCTTGCTCGCGCCCCGTCACGGGTCGGCCCAGCGTTGCACTGCTGCTGGGATCGGCCCACCCCCACACGGGGGGAACAATCACGAAGCAAGTTGGGGAAGTGGGAAGCCCCCAAAGCAGCATGGCTGATTTTGAAGAGGCTGAGCTGAGCCGGGTTGGCCTTGCCATGCGCTTCAGAACCTTCTTCGAAAGCTCCACGCCATTACACCACCGGTGCTGTTTGATCGAACGCGACATCAACACCTCGCGGGACCCATCAGCACTCACCCGTACATCGGGATATCGGCACGGAACCTGTTACGCTAAGGGTGTTAATAGAAATGTTTCAAGTCGTTTTTCTTCAAGAAGTGGCTGGTGTCGAGGTTGTACGCTCTCATAGCGATGTTTTGTTGCGGTTAAAACTATAACGTCAAGCGGGGCTGGAACCCACACCTGCTGACCGGGCGAGAATGCTCTTGAGCTCTCGGAATCTTGACTCCAGCCAGTTAAGTTTTAAAAGCTGACCTGAATCATTGCTTTTTTCAAAGCGATTCTTCTTCCAGCATGACGCTGTCGAAGGGAAGTGCGCAGACTGTGTAGATAGATTCTGTCTGTTCGTGCTAGAATAGTAGTGTTACTGTATATTTATAGCAAATCGTTCAGTTCATCCATTAATGACGAAGGCTACTATTTCTGTTTCAAACATACGTGTGACCTTTAAACTGCAGTTCATTGCTAAAAGGCAGAGAAATTCCATAAAGTCTCAAGAAAATCACATTAATGGAAGTTTAAAATAGGTTCAAGGTTAAGGGTCGCACGGAACCCTCTACGTAATGCGACACTCATTTTACTGTTGTCGCAGAGGTAAATAAATCGAGTATTTGACCTATGGATTCGTTGTGAGAGGAGACGGCGGGTTCCACGTGCGTTCCGAATCGAAGTTCTTCGTTTGGGTTTCACACAGGCCAAGCCCTCCATATAGGTCTGAAGCCGGCAAACTGGTACCAAACTTGTCTCCAAAGGATAAAACACTAACTGGGCCCCCACAAGCTATTGTATAGAAGCAATACGCATTCATGTTGCCTCCACAATATTCTGTGGATATAGAATGTTGCATATCCATACGGATTGATTACATATTTGGACTAGCAATAGTGAATCAATTTGATGATAAAATAAGGCGCCAGTAAGTACAAAACAACTATACCGGTGTATCGAGATCTGCGAGATTCTGAGACAGTCGGCAGTTTGTCCTAGCGATAATACACCGCTACCTCATTGTCCTTAATGCAATTTTTCTATATCAGAATCTTTCGTCGAGTGGTTAACGATTACATATTAAAGGCAGACTTCAGCAATCATCAATACTAATATTACACCTGAGAAATGGCTGCTGTTGGACAAAATGAGCTCATTTCATCCTTCAATAACGTGTTCTTCTGTTTGCAAGCCAACTCATGGATGTCTGAAATATAAAGCTTTTTAGCCTTTTCGTCAAGCTTAGAGCTTGGTTATGCATGTGGAGCTGTTGGAAAGCTGTTGGATGGATGTTTTCTTACGACAAAAATCCTGGCGGTAGGCGGGACTCGTTTCATAGTAGTAGCATAGTTGCTATTATAGTCTTCAGCTTAACCGGTTTCATGCTGATATGAGCGGCCGGCTCATCCAGACATCAGGGAGGAGTGCTGGCAGGCCATGAGAAGATCGTGGATGTTACGTGCAATCAATCGAAGCATAGCATTGTACCCGGAAAGCGGAGGGCGTGGGTTCGAGTCCCGCCTGGCACAAGTTTTGGTTGTAACTAAGCATCCGTCTAACAGCTTGTTAAGCTATTTATGCACTCCATTCCCATTCGAGTGAGCGAGGTGTGTGTGCATTTGAAGGTGTATTCATTGCAGCGCTGCAGGTCTGATTCATCCTGGTCCTATCCGTTCTTCTTCCGTCTCACAGCCTCGCTAACTTTGCGATCCATCTGCGCTCCACAATTGATGATTTTAATTTCCTCTATGCAAGGCCCAGTTCCAAGGCTGTGCTGGACGCTTGTTGGCGTAGGTTCTTATCATACGCGAGATCAATGGAAGTAAAAATAGAGGTAAATTAATAAAGGTAAGCAGACCTCCCTCCTCTGCTAGTTTTGGTAATCCTGCAGTGCCTCGAAGTTTGGCTGACTTCTCTGAGCTGAGTTGTGCTTTTTTTGTTTGTTCATAGAAGCCCTAGAAAACAAACCATAAAACCTCCAATTGACAACCATTATTCATGAATTCTTCGTTGTAGTTGAAATTGCCTTTAAGGAGAAATTTCAGTTGAAAATATCCGTGAAGCTCTTTTGCAAGGACACACTAGCGGAGTCTTATGAAAGCTGTTAACAGTTCTCATTGAGAACATCGTCTCCTACAATGATGCTCTCGAAAGTCAACAGTCGCTGAAACCAGCCCGAGTAGGGAAGTCATCGGCGGCATGCAGGTAGACCCAGTTGAGTTTTGGCACACGCTGAAGCGCATCAAGCAACCTGCGGCGGGTACGGCGCGGCGCCAATAGGCGACCTGTGCCGCGCGATCGGCGTTGGTTTGTACCCAGTATCTCAAGGTACTAAGGGAGTCCGACCTTCCACTCGATGGTTGCGTCGAAACCTCAATTTTTGGACCGCCTCCCCGGGGAATCCGGGAGGGCAACATTGAGCGATGTATGGTTGGAAAGAACCATGGACGTTTGTCGAAAGCCATCACGATGCTTCGTAAACCTGTGTCATTCGAATTCGGAGCTATTCCGGGAGAAAATCGCCATCTCTGCCCGCCCCACAGTCATTACACGTGACCTTCGACCATTGTGCCACCCCGATAGTTTCTTGGAGCAGATTCTTGTATTGTCTGTGCGGTGAATTTTTCTTAGGAGCTATATGTCCGGTTAAGAGAGATCGATATGCCTACGATGTACTCAAATGCGCGAATGGCAGATGGTAAAAACAATTGGTCAGAGCACATCCCGGTGCATTTGAGGAGTACGTTTTCTGTTTTCTTTGATGTTATCTGAAGCGGAGAAGAGAATTCAACGTGTATCTTTACCCCACCATCCCTTCAACAGGACAAGATTGCGGATTCCGAAGGATATCTCACCCTACAACGGCGCGTCTACATGTTTACTTGGTCTCGTTCATCGACAATAAGACTGCTCTGCTTGATTTAGTCGGCTCGACAAACAGTCTGAGCACTACACCGCGAGTTTGAATTCGCCCGATACAGCGCGTCTTTCTTTCTCTGCCATCAGCGGCTTCGGCAGGGGGTGGGGGACTCCCGATAGCTTCGGCAGCTCGACTGCCCAATTCAGGTGTGCTGAGCGCCTTTATCGAACCCGCGCCGCATACGCGACCCCGCCGGGAGACCACCCGGTCGGCCGCCGGCTGAGTATCGCTTCTCGGCCTTTTGGCTAAGATCAAAGTTAAGTTTCTGTTCTTATCGAATTAACCTTCGATAGAGATTCGAATGAATCTCGTTAAGGTTATTTGATTTTTGAGACCGGACGAGCTTGCTCGCGCCCCGTCACGGGTCGGCCCAGCGTTGCACTGCTGTTGGGATCGGCCCACCCCCACGGGGGAAAAAGAGTGAGAGCATGGGAAGGAGGAGTGTAGTGGACGTATTGCTGTGACGAAGAGGCAACACCACGTGGTCAGGTTCCTCTGACCATGTGGTTAAACTTTTCGCTTTCTTAAGAAGAAAAGACGACTAGTGTGCAGTACGTGGCGTCATGTCGGCAAAGAAGAAATGCAGAGTCCCTGTCCACTAATCGCAGCTCAATCGATTTGCTCAAACCGAAAGCTTCCGTAGTCCTCGACTTCGAATTTGAAATGATTGTAACTTCCTTCAATGTTAAGCATTTCAAGTAATCCATGAGTTGGACTTGTGAACGGTCGGAATATATTTCTGACCTACACAATAAGATTTGTTGTACGAGCATTAGATGATGAAATGCCAAAAAAAAGAGATTCTTCGACAGTGGCCTAGAAATTTAACGATGGCTCAAGGAGATCTCGTCCGGTTTTCCACAAACGTTGTTGCTTGTTGTTAAAGACCTGCGCTTTATAATGTGTAACTGTTTTTATTTAAAAGGTGCGGTACATGTCGCGTAGGTGAGCAGCATTGATAGTTGGGAGCGCGTCAGCCAATAGTAACCAGAACACAAATCGAACACATGCCAGCTCATTAGGGTACCAACTGTACATGCCCTCTGAATGGCATGCCCATTCCACGCGGTCTGATTGGTTTAGGCGTTCTCACCTACCAATGCTGCTCGCCTACGTGACATATACCAAAAGTGCTAGTTCTTCCCCCAGCAAGGAAAGAAACCAGAGATGCTGTTGCAACTATTTGCCAAAGCACCAAATCACAGAGTATGTGTTAAGTGACCTTGTTTCTTTAATTATAAAGAAATTATTCAGCCTGATACTTTCCGGCAGCTTAAACCTCGGTCTAAATTGTGGAAACACTAATTAGGCTGCGCTTTTGCCTGTTTCTCTGAACGATTGAGTCCGAGCCAGACTTTTCATCATTTTAAGGAATTGTACACAGAATCTCATGTCAGCGTTTCGATTATGATTTTTCACATTCTTGCTTGCAAAATGTTTCTTAAATCTCTATTTAATTCTGGTGCAGTTTCCCAGTCACACGAAAGGAGAGGATTAAACTTTTCAATTCCTCAATTTCAACTCTTCAGGCGTCCTATGTATTTTGTAGGTGTTTAAAGTGTCCACAAAGTCACCAAATCTTTCGTGAACTTAACGACTTTAAAAGGAACATTCATCGAGGTGAAACGACGACATTTTTGGTCCTGCCTATCGTTTATGAAGGAAGCCGCCACTGCGCATCCGAAAGCGGTTATGCTGGCTCGAATAACGCCCTTTCGAGTTCTACAATGAAAGGAAGACAAAAAGTCCCAATAAAACCATTTTGGTAAATAATAATTTTGGTCCCAGTGGCCAACAGCCTTTGTGTAGTGTTCAGTTTTACTGAAACTGGCCACAAGCTTCTGCGGAATCCCTTCGGAAGTTGTCCCATCTGAGCTGCTTATGTTAAGGGACAGTATACATGTCGCATCTGAGCAGTCTCTGACCGGAATGCATCTCGCATACTGGTTCTTCGGGATAGTGTAAGGTAGATAACTGCTCATTTTATTTATTATTAACACATGGGCGCGTGTAGCGCAGTCGTCGGAGGTCGCGCCGACGGTCGCTTGACCCGATACCAGGTTCCTGGTTCGGATTTCTCGCCCAGGTCAACCAAGCCTTCCATCCCTCCTGGGCCGGTGAATTGGTACCAGACTTGCCTGGGAAGGATAAAGCGATGATTTGTTCATCGGCTGGCCACTGCAAGTCATTGTGTGGCCAAATATGCATTCGATTCGCCTCCACGACATCCCGTAGAAGTAGAATGCGTGGCGCATCCCAAAAAGGATTGACTAACGCCGTCCTTTATCCTTTTATCCTTTATTAATACATCTATAAGTATGCGCCAACACTGATCGTAATAAAGCCGCTAAAACATTGCCCAGAAAAACAGGAACAGAAAAGAACTCAGAACTCAATTACAATTAGCGAAAAACATTAAAATGAAGTCAATCAAGAGCATTGAGGAAAAGGCCTACCATCTTTGAAAATGCGCTATAAAGGGAGAAAATAACCAGAGGAAGGGTAGGACAGCTTACCCATAACAAATAACCCATTTACATATAAAATGACTTAACTTTGAAAGACGATAGATAAACCAATCTTTTTATCCTTCCCAGACAAATCAGTCGTATATTGCCCCAATTTAAAAGGAAT
>OX377203.1:92323548-92359959 GCA_947396885.1 Heligmosomoides polygyrus polygyrus | reverse complement strand
AGTATCTCAAGGTACTAAGGGAGTCCGACCTTCCACTTGTGGTTGCGTCGAAACCACAATTTTTGGACCGCCTTCCCGGGGTATCCGGGAGGGCAAAAATTGTTGAGCTGAAAGAGTTGGGCGATTCAGATGGTCTGCGTCCGAATTCAAGGCCTGACTCCGGCGCAGATCCCACGACTCCCTTGGCTTGAATAGTTGATGTCTGACTCATCCGGGAGATATAGGACCCCGATTTATTCAACGACGATTACCGCAGGTCACAATATTTATTTATGGTCCAAGTATACCTTCAGATAGCTTTCCATTATATATCAAGGTGTTTGGCACAGATCATAAAAAACTTTTTTACGATAGTTGAGTTAGAAATGTCTCCAAAATCGAGGAGCTTCGAAATAATTTCACTCCGAAATTGCTTATTCGGCTTTGGGGCTTCTTGTTTTTCATTATCCCCAACGCAGCGTTCAAAAATAGTAGTTGGAACTCCCATCCCTCTGTAATGACGCAGAGTATTTGATGTTTGTCTCGTTCACAAAGTTCTGCATCAACCTAGTGTGGCTTTATTATGAAATTATATAGTTTGATGCCTTACCAGTCGGTATAATTAAAATAACATCGAGTTTTCCTAGAACAAAAGTTCTGCTTCCTTCTTTACGCACAAAGCAGGTAGCGCTTACATTAGACTCACAAGAGACCTTTCAAAAGCTTACTCTATACCTCAGTTGATGCGATATGCATCGAATATTTTACTCAAGTTTAAAGAACTCTAGTCAATTCTACTGATGTTCTTTGCTTGTTTGTTTGTATTGATCTAGTTCCACCTCGCGTCTACCTATTCCGTGACCTAATTAGCATAAACATAAACAATATTTTAATTCTAGGTTCTTAAATACCACTTCTACGTGAAATTGGGAACTTTTCTGGAAAGCTTGACGCCTTTGAAACTACTCTGAACGTCTTCTAAATCAAAACTAGCTTCTCCCACATTACATTGAAGACTCTCCGAGACCTTTGGGTAATTTTTTCCTCAAGGAGAACTTAGCATGACTTTCTTCGAAATTTTTTGACTCACCTGCCCCAATAAGTGAACACACTTCGAAGTTGGCTTGGAAGAAGGGGAGAGGGGGGCGGGAGAGTCGCCATGTAAGAAGGCCCCATACAACATTAGTGTTGTAGAAAATTAAAAATTTAATCAGCATTCTTGTGTTCTATCCCTATGGTGAAAACTATGCCAGGCATTTTTGTTGTAATTGATGGACAGCACTCTCGCTGCTTTCTCTTAAGGCAGAAAGAAGCGTGTACAAGGTGACCGCCCCTATTTGCGCCTCGAAGTTTTGTGCAATTCTCATTTTTTAAAGAATTTAGTGGGTTCAAAATGTGTTTGAATGTGCAGGAAGGCGGAAATCATTTAGTGTCTAAAAGAAGAGACCGCAACATGCGCTCGACTAGCTGCTTGTTGCGACTTTCGTTTGATTGTGCAGTTGCTGCTTACATGAAAAGCAAGGATATGTGTATTTTCCGGCTCTTCTTGCAATACCATTTACATATGTGTTACTCCACGCAGATAGAATTTCTGCCACAATGTAATGAAAATCGCGAAGACGACGAATTCCCGAATGGGGTGATCTCTTCTTTTAATATCATATATTAGGTTGGTGCATAAGTTCTCGGACAATTGGAGCATGAAATATTTATTATCACAACATACGAACAACAAATCAAATCATTTGAAGTAACCACCCTTTACATCAATTGTCTTTCGCCAACGTGCTGGTAAGTCATGGATGCCTTTTCTCCAAAACGTGGCCGGTTGTGATTCGAAAAATGTGAGCAGTGTCTCCTTGACATCCTCTCGGCTCCTAAATTGCTGGGCGTCCAAATAGCGTTGAAGGCTTGAAAACAAATGCTAATCAGAAGGAGCGAGATCTGGTGAGTAAGGCGGATGTGGAAGAACGGTCCATCCGTAGTCCGCCAATTCAGCCGCCGTCGCTCTAGCAATATGCCGTCTAGCGTTGTCGCGTTGAAAATACACCTTCACTTGCTCTCCTCGTGTGGTTTGGGTGGGTCCTCAACTTCCTCAGTTGGTTGACGTAAACCTCTGCCGTCACAGTTTTCCCTTCGTCCAGCAGCTCCCAGTATTCTACGCCAAGAACGCTCCACCAAATGCACAGCATCACCTATTCCACGTGAAGGTCGGGTTTCGGAACGTCCTCTGCCTCTCCAGTTGCGTCAACCCACTGTGCACGCCGGTGATAATTAGAGTAGAGTATCCACTTCTCATCCCCGGTGACAAGGTTGTCCAGCCATCCTTGGGTACGTCTGAGGGTTAGGAGAGACAGCGCGACATCGACTCTGCGATCCATGTCATGTTGTGTCAAGTCGTGAGGTACCCAGCGACCCAATTTTTGCACCTTGCCAATCGACTTCAATCCTCGAACGACTGTTGAGTGACTAACACCAAGAGTGCTTGATAGTTCGCGAGTGGTTTGGTATGGGTCCGCTTCCACTGTACTTCGGAGGCCATCCAAATCCATTGTCATCGGGCGCCCTTCTCGTTCATTATCTTCAACGGAAAATTCACCAACTGCAAACTTCGAGAACCACTGGTACACAGTTCTTCGAGCAGGAGCACTCTCGTTGTAAACGTCCTTCAGGCGACGATACGATTCGTTGGTATTGAGGCCAGATTGATGCAGGAATAACATGACGAGCCGAATATGCGTCTCAGTTGGGATGAATTGCTTAGCCATAATAGCTGACGTTAACAACGCAGAAGTAAATGTTAGGAACAGTTTTGTAGCTCTTTCCTTTCTCTATCGATCGATCATTTACGCGTTGATACATGTGAAGGATTTGGCGGGAAAATGCGCTTTCAATTCAGGAGGGATCAAATGTCCGAGAACTTGACGAGAAATGAACCAACCTAATAACAAATGAGTGCAGTCTTCCTGTACTTTGATACAGACTTTAATTCTTTACTTTTCTTTTAAAAGGAAAAATTTTGTAAAATTCCAAGAAGTGGGCTCACCTATCATGGCAGGTGATTTAAAAATTTCAATGAAAGACGCACTTAATTTTCCTCGGACAAAGAATATTCAGACCGTTTCGTTAAGCCGTGAACGTTGGTCGCGTTCAACAGGATCATCACTCTGAATCGTAAAACGAAACCATTCGAAGCCAGAGCTGCTTCTCGTGAAATTAGCCGTATCTATTCACCCTATAGTTTACATACGTGTCTTCTATGCAGATGTAGTGCTATGTACCCATACGGTTTCTGGCAATAGATTCTTCAATTCTAAAGGCTAAAGAGTTTTTGATGTGAATTTTTCATGGGAGCTATTCGACCGGCAAGGAGAAATTGATGCTCTTGAAGCAATCAAATGTGTGAATGGCAATGGCAGTTGCCCAGCGCATATCCCGTTGCTTTTGAGGAATACATTTTCTAATTTTTCTTGACGTCATCTGGAGCGGAATAAAGAGACAACGTGCATCTTTATCTTTCTATCGTTCTTTTCCCCCAGCCTTCAAAAGGGAAAGATTACGGATTCGGAGGGGTGTTTCACTCAACAACGGTAGCTACACATGGTTGCTCGGTCTGCCTCGTTGATCATAAAACTGCTCTGCCTCATGTAGTCAGCCATCCAAGCCGCCAAGTGCCACCTTGGTGGACTTTCGAATGGACGCGATGCAGCGCCGCCTCTGCCATTAGCGAATCGGCAAGGGGAGGGCTGGCGTCCCGATAGCTTCGACAGCTCGGGTGCCGAATTCAGGTGTGCTGAGCGCCTTCACCGAACCAGCGCCGCATACGTGGCCCCGCCGGGAGACCACCCAGTCGGCCACCGGTTGGGTATCGCTTCTCGGCCTTTTGGCTAAGATCAAAGTTTAGTTTCTGTTCTTATCGAATTAACCTTCGATAGAGATTCGAATGAATCTCGTTAAGGTTATTTGATTTTTGAGACCGGACGGGGTCGTGGCTCAGCTCGCGCCCGACCGGGTGGTCTCCCGACGGGGCAGCGTATGCGGCGCGGGTAGGGCGAAGGCACTCAGCACACCTGAATTCGGCGGCCGAGCTGTCGAAGCTATCGGGACGCCAGCCCTCCAATTGCCGATTCGCTAATGGCAGAGGTGGCGCTGAATCGCGCCTATTCGAAAGTCCACCAAGTGGCACTTGGGCAGTAGGGCTGACTGACTACACGAAGCAGAGCAGTTTTATGGTCAACGAGCCAAACCGAGCAACCACTATTGCATTGCAAAAGCTCACCGCCAGTTTGGAGGCTCTCCTTGTAAGAGAAGGAAGGCAGCCATTTCTTTGTCAAAAAGAGATGCGCCATGCCTTCAGCTGAGACGTCATGGTATTCGATTCATGACAGAATTTCTGTTGGCATGGAGTTTGAAAGCTGTTAGCGATACAACAAAAGCAAGTGTAAAGAACACACACACATCCTCACGTTGATGGCTTATGTAAGTGGCATTCACACTGCCAATCAAATTCAAATTGCAGCGAACTTTTTTGATTGTAAGGCGGGATCTGATCTTTTAGTGCGCCTTATGCTTGCTTTCTTGCTGCGCTTTAAGACAAATTTTAATTTATTATTTTTTCTCTAAAAATAAAATTTTTATAAAATTATTACACTTACTGGGGGCGAGTAAACTAAAAAAATTTCAAAGACAGTTCTACCAAATTTTCCTTGAACAAAAAATATTGTAGCCATCTTATTCAGTATGTAGGGCGGGCGCGTGTAGCGTAGTTGCAGAGGAGGCGAGTGTCGCGCTCACCCGATACCAGGTTTCTGGTTCGGAGTTCCCGGCCAGGCCAACCAAGCCTTCCTCCTTTCGGGGTCGGTAAATTGGTACCAGACTTGGCCTGGAGGGGTAGAGCGTTGACCTGTTCATCGGCTGGCCACCGCAAGTCATTGTATGGCCAAATACGCATTCAACTCGCCTCCATGATATCCCGCAGAAGTAGAATGCGTTTCGCATACCGAAAGTCAGTGTCGCCATCCTTTATCATTTTTTGTTGAGTCTGTAGTTTAACCTGCCTGGAGTTTATTCCGATTTGGAAGAGTTCCCTTTGATTTTAAGTCTTAGACTAGCTTAGAAGTGTGTCCAATTTGATTTGAAAAGTGTCCAATTTAACGTGAAATGGTACATATCGTCATGAACAATGCCGGTTCGCGCCACCCTTGCCACGTGCTTCAGATGAGCCTTCGTTGAAGTGAGTTCTCCTACAGTATGCAGCTGAAGAGGAGAAGTGTGTAGATGGGGCAGATAAATTTCATCAACTATACCGTGCTGGAATAATGGCGTTACTGCATTTTAACAATGAATCCTCCATCATTGCATCCGTTTATGGAAAGGCTACCCCTTCACATAGGTTTTGCAGGTAAATTCCCAGTACTTCAGTGCTAAAAAGCAGAGAAATTCTTCAGTGTCTCAAAAAATTGCATTAACAGGAGCATTGAAAAGGATAAAGGTAAGGGTCAGGTGCACTATTCCCTCTACGGAATGCGCTACGCATTCCACTTCTATCGTAAAGATTTGGTCCATAAGCGCGTAGTCGCGTAAACGATGGAAGCACCGGCTGCCGTGTGCAGCCGGTGTGAGGTTTTTCGTTCGAGATTCATCCATGCAAATCAGCGGCGGGGGCCGGATTCATGAACGACTTACCTGCGGGGAAGTGCAAGATTTACCCCCACTCCCCACTTGCGCGCGATTCATCAACGCGCGGCGGGGGAAACCCGAGGTAAGTGTCGAGGTAAATGCTACCTCGCCAGCGCGTAGGGAAACATTTACATTCAAGGAGAGGCCTTTGCTCCGCTGCCCAGGCCTTCCTTGGTTGGCCTTTTGAGATTGGTAAATTGGTCCCAGACCTGCCACCGAGAAACAAAAGCGCTTGTCTACTGCTATATAATTGAGTTTGTCCGTAACTAACCGATAACATGAGACATGACTTCCCAGTTAATGAATCTATTCGTTTGCGTGGAGCGCAGAATCACTTCGTTGGTAATCGACGGTCGCTGTTTAATGACTCAAGTTTGAGACAGGTCTGCAGCCAAGTCGAATCTGTCGAACAACTCAGCCAGTCAGACACGAGTACAAGAGAAGGCCGCTCACGATCCTTCACCCGTCCGAATAGGGAACGATCTCCAGCATCAAGGCCATGGGTGGAAAGTGCACACTCAGGTGGTCACTTGAGCTGGAGCACATGCTGAAGCGCGGCAGGCAACTCGCGGCGGGTACGGCGCGGCCCCAATAGGCGGCCTGCGCCGCATCGGCATCGTTGGTTTATACCCAGTATCTCAAGGTACTAAGGGCTTCCGGCCTTCCACTCGATGGATGCGTCGAAACCTCAATTTTTGGAACGCCTTCCCGGGGAATCAGGGAGGGCAACATTGAGCGATGTGGATAAGGGTGAGACATGAAGGTTGGTAGCGCTAATCAAGGGACGAGATCCATCAACGTTACAGCGGTAATACTTAACAGCGGATTCAGATTACAACTATCTTACGGAGCTACCGAGATTCGTATGTCGTATCCTTTGCAGGGCATTTCACAGAGATTTCACCATAACGATTGCTGTTAAGTCGCGTTATGTTGCACCGTTTGCAGGCATGAAACTGGAATGCGAACAGAAATTTCGCTATCAGTTGAATAAAAATCGCGAAGTTTCGGACGAGAACATGGCAGAATTTCTGTCTTGGCAGAAAGTAGCCGCCTTCCTGCTCTTCAAAACACGCTTTGAATCATCGTTTTTTTTTTCTCAAAAACAATAAACATTTTATAAAATTCCTAACAATGTGTTCGCTTATTGATTAGATGAATTGAAACTTGTACATACATACAAGAAAGTTATACTAAAGTTTTCCTTGAACAAAAAATTATTCGAACTGTTTTGGAGAGCCTCTAGTTTAATGTAGAAGAGGTTTATTTGGATTTGGAAACAGAGATTCTGCCATGCCCTAGTCCGAAACTTCGCGATTTTTATTCAATTGATTTCATAGGTCTTAGACTAGCCTAGAAGAGTGTCCAACTTGACGTGGAGATGGTGCATATAGCCACCCGATTGTTTCTAGGAACGAATTCTTGTATTTATTGTCTATGCGGTGAAATGCTCATGGGAGCTACCCTGAAACTGGTGAAGAGAAATCGATGCTCTCGAACCACTCAAATATAAGTGGCAGTTGGGAACAACAACTGCTCAAAGCACATCCCGGTGCATTTGAGGAGTAAACTTCCTAGTTTTCCTTGATGTCATCTGGAGCGGCGAAGAGAATTCGACGTGCATCTTTACCCCACCATCCCTTCAACAGGACAAGAGTGTGGATTCCGAAGGGTACCTCACTCTACAACGGCGCGTCTACATGTTCACTCGGTCTCGCTCATCGACAATGAAACTGCTCTGCCCCGCGTCGTATACGCGGCCCCGCCGGGAGACCACCCGGTCTGCCGTCGGCTGAGTATCGCTTCTCGGCCTTTTGGCTAAGATCAAAGTTTAGTTTCTGTTCTTATCGAATTAACCTTCGATAGAGATTCGAATGAATCTCGTTAAGGTTATTTGATTTTTGAGACCGGACGGGGTCGTGGGCTTGCTCGCGCCCCGTCACGGGTCGGCCCAGCGTTGCACTGCTGCTGGGATCGGCCCACCCCCACGGCGGAAAAAGAACGAGATCGAAGTTGGGGTATTGAAGAGGAGAGTGACATCCTGCACACTTTGCGCAACAGGAGCCATTTATTGGCTGTATCGTTTCGTCGTATTAGAAGTAGATCCGAAGCGGTTCTGTAAAACAGGGTGGTGGACAGATCCACAACTAATTCTCATATACGATTTTATACAAAAATTTGGATATTTAAGAAATTCGAAATTCCTGCCCACCATACAGTTACTTCGAGAGTCAAAATTTCAAACAGTGTGTCCAGTTTTTGGGACAGGTCGTTCCAAAAAAAAATTCAAAGAACGACACTAAAGTTGCCTTCAATAAAAAATTATTCTACTCGTCTGGAGTCTTTATTTTTCATTTATTATTAATACATCCATGAGGACGCGCCAACAGTGATCGTAATAAAGAGGCGAAAACATTGCCTAGAAAAAAGATTAGGAAAAAACTCAGAACTCAACTAACAATTAGCGAAAATCATTGCGAAGAAGGCTATCGAGAGCATTGAGGAGAAAGCCTACCATCTATGAACGTGCACTATAATGGGGGAAAATAACCAGAGGAAGGGTAGGACAGCCAACCCATAAGTAACATGCTCACGACAGAGAATCAGATCAGCTTGCCCATGGTGAGCTATGGTGCACCGCAATATAGGAAAAATAAACTGAGTAATAAGCTGTCAGAAACTGGCAGTATTATTATGATAGTTGTCCTGAGACACTTGATGATCCAACAGTAAATAAACCATGTGTTGACACATGGTTTATTTACTGTTAGATCATCAGGTGTGGACAACTGATGGCGCTCCAGACCTCCACTGCATTACAACCACGGCAAGGTGCCTGATGGAAAACATAGTGGAAACATGAAAACCAATAGGTGGTTAACAAACCCAACCCTGGCACCTCACATCGCGCTCATTCACCGACAGCATCACCATCATCCTCTTAGTCCCTACAAACAGAAACGCGAAGAGAGGGCACCAGGATATACAGAGCATATGGAGAAGGAAACTCAACAGTTTGATTTCGAATCCTTCATCCTGGTTGGAAAAGTGTCCAGTTTGACTTCGAATGTGTCAATTTTCATGGCAAAGTTACATATTGGAAAAATTGGATAATTCATAAGTGTTAGTCCGGTCCAACGGAACAGTCGCACAAGCTATGGCATTTATAGCTAGTCAGGGATGATTCCAGAGAAAATCGTCCTTGTCCACCCCAAAGTTACCATATGTCGTCACCTTCAAGCATTTGCAGCGCCACCCATATGGTTTATAGGAGCAGAGGAAGAAAGGCGTCTTGTGCAGCCCGCCGTTCTCCCTCTGGGGCGGAACGGATGAGGCTGACTGCGTTTACCTACCTCATCAGAGGTTTTTCTTCTGACCCGCGATGTATACGCGGCCTCACTGGGAGGCTACCCGGTAGACAGAATGAGTGGTATCGCTTCTCAGCTATTTGGCTAAGATCAGAGTTTAGCTTCGGTGCTAAAAGAACTAACCTTCGATAGAGATGTCAATGCATTTCATTTTCATTTTCGTTGCTTTTGTTTTATTCATTTTATTTGATCTTTGAGATCAGACGAGGTGCTGGGCTTGCTCACACCACGTCATGGGTCCTCCCAGCGTTGCACCGCTGCTGGGATCGGCCCACCCCAACCGGGGGAACAAGAACGAAATCAATTTGAGTTGAGGCAGGGCGTTGGTGGGCGAGCAAAGTACGCACTGCGTAGCATCCGCTTAACACTGTGTCGCCGACGTCGCCCACAACAGCGTCGCCGAAGTATAACATAGGCCTAGAGCGCAGCAGAGATCGAATGGGATTCTGAAGCAGTACAGTGCTACCTCGAGGTCGCTAAAACAATCTTTCTACTATCCAAAATCTTGTTTTTAAAATTGTTAATGATCACAAAGGTACTAGTAAAGGGATCTAGCCTAGTCATAGGGGGAGGGGTAGGCACCGTTGGAAAAGCGAAGAAATGTGAACAGTGAGGCCTGTACTGGCTAGGAAACTACGAAGAAATGTCCTCCCGTCTCCCGTAGACCAGCTCACGGCGTTGTCTTTGTGAACTAGCTTTGCTCTTAGTATTGCCGCTGTTGTTAGCGAGTCAGAGTGGAATGCTCCCCTCAACTAGGGTAGATCCTAGCAGGGTTATGTCTTCACTATTCCCTCCTTCATCACATTACAAGAGGGTATACTTGTTCTGGACGCGTGTAGCGCAGTCGGAGGAGGCGTCGGCTGTCGCGTGCACCCGATACCAGGTTCCTGGTTCGCATTTCCCGCCCAGGCCAACCAAGCCTTCCATCCCTGCGGGGTCGGTGAATTGGTACCAGACTTGTCTGGAAAAGACAAAGCGTTGACTTGTTCATCGGCTGGCCACCGCAAGTCATTGTATGGCCAAATATGCATTCAAGTCGCCTCCACGACACCCGTAGAAGTAAAATGCGCTGGCGCATCCCAGAAGGGATTGAGTAACGCCGTCCTTTATCCTTTTATACTTGTTCTATTCAACGTATATGCCGCATTTTTCCTTAGAAAGGCAACAAAAAGGCTGAATGGCGGGGTTAACGAATCCCTTTTTGGGTGCGCCACGTATTCTACCTCTACGGGATTTCGTGCAGACGATTTGAATGCGTTTTGTGGCCTAAATAATGACCTTCGTGGCCAGCCGAGTGAAGTTGCTGTTTTATCGCTCCCAGGCAAGTCTAGCGCCAATTCACCAACCTGGGAGGAGATTTGACTGGCCTGGGCGAGATCCGAAACCACGTACTTCGAATCGGGTAACGTAACTGCCGATACTCCTCCGACTGCGCCACCATTCATCAGCATTTCTAAGCTTTCGATTCTTTTGGTCTGTGTTGTAAAACATCGCAGGAGCTATACGCGTCAATCCTGTATTGTTGTCCGAAAAAACTAAGTTCAGAGTAGATCTGTACTAAGCTATAAAGGACTTGTGATTATACTATCTTCCACACCAGTACGAGCTTCATCTTCATTAAACTAAAGACCCCCGAGACAGCACAATTTACTGTCCGAAAGAAATTTTGTATGACTTTCATTGAAATTTTTTATTCACCTGACTCAAGAGGAGAAAACAGTGTTCAAAATTTCATAAAATTTACTTTTTTTTTAGTCAAAATAATAGCTTAGAGCTCATTCTGAAGCGCAGAAAGGTAGCAATTTTAAAGTGCAAAAAAGACCGCACTATGCACTTGTTCAGTTCATTGCGATTTTCATTTGATTGTTTAAACGCTACTCACTCGAGAAGCACTAAGATGAAGATGTGTGTTCTTTTCAATTCCTTTTGCTGCACCGTTTACAAAAGCGTGTAACTCCACGCAAAACGATTGCATGGCATCTCTTCTTTTAATATTACAGTGAATAATTCCACTTTCCTTTGCCTCAAAATCAGCTTTAAGCTATTATTTTCCATTAAAAAACAAAATGTTTATAAAATTTCAAACAGAGCTCAGTTATTCGGTCAGGTGATTTTTTTAACTTAAAGAAAATTAGACTACATTTTTTGGACAAAAATTATTCTAACCTTCCCAGAAAGTCTTCGGTTTAGCCTGGAAGACACTCGTTTTGCTTTGGAAGATGTTCAATGTGATTTCAAAAGCGTCAAGTGTGCTTAGAAGAGTGCCAATTTGCTTTGAAAAGTGCCTCATTCGACATGAAAATAGTATATGATGAAAAGGATAAAGGACGGCGCTACTCAGTACCTTTGGGGATGCGCCACGCACTCCACTTCTACGGGATGTCATGGAGGCCATTTGAACGTGTATTTGGCCATGCAATGATTTGGACAGCGGAAAAAGAAAAACTGAAAAGGGACCTTTACTCTTCCCAGACAATTCTGCCACCAACTCACCGACCTCGGAGGGGTGAAAGGCTTGGTTAGCCTGGGCGGGAAATCCGAACGAAGAAACTGATAGGGCTTTGTTCTATGTTTTACTCAGCTATCAATTTCTCCTCTCCAATACAGTCCCCGTCCCCTTTTCAATTAAAAAATATTTACCTACCACTTGGCACAATATCTGGCACGCAAGGCCAAGGCTTATTTATCTCCAAAGAAGTTGCCTTTCTTTGTCGTCATCTTGGAGTAACGTTCGACTTTCGAGTGTTAAGGGTAATTACGTCTAGGGTAATTACGTCTCTGTTTGCTACCTTGACTATGCTAAAGCCTTCGACTCAATTTCCATACCTTTACTTGTTAAAAAGCTCTCTTCGTACGGAATTAAGGGGCAGCTGTTGAAATTTTTGCACTCCTTCCTCAATGACAGAGTACAGTCTGTTGTACTAAACGATAGCATTTCTCCGTCCTACCCCTCACTAAGTGGCGTTCCCCAGGGAACCTGTTTGGGACCACTTCTGTTCGTAATCTTCATTAATGATTTGCCGTACGTTCTCCCACCCGACTGCGTATGCAGCATATATGCCGACGACACCAAAATATTTACAGTTAACAATTGCCAAAAGCTTCAAGATGCAATAAATTTGGTCGAACAGTGGTCAGCAATGTGGGACTTAGACATATCCGTGCAAAAAACTGCTGTCATAAAACTAGGACGAGGTCATCCGAATTTCTCTTTCTCACTACGAGGAACTGCGTTGAATTGTGTTGACCAGATACGCGATTTAGGGGTAGTGTATGATACTCATCTCAATTTCGACAGCTACATCCACGATAAAGTAAGGGATGCCCTCAAGTGTTCAAACTTTGTTCTTAGAGCCTTCAAAATGCGGGATCCTGTTGCGCTCTTCCGACTTTTCGTTCTCTACGTGAGGCCATTACTTGAATACTGTACGCCCATATGGTCCCCACAAAACGTATCTCTTATAGAAGAAGTTGAGAAAGTCCAAAAGAGCTTCACATATCGCTGTTTCTGTCGCTACGGTTTGCCAAGTCTTTCTTATGAAGAACGTCTTTCCAGACTTAACGCTGACTCTCTGCAGTTCAGACGCAAAATATCCGACTTCACTCTAATGTACAAGTTGACCACAGATGAGATTGGCCTCAATATCTACGACCTTTTCGAACCAGCAGCCAGTGTTGGCAGACTAAGGGGTCACCTATTCCGTATTCGACCGGATAAGCCTAATACGGCTAGTTATGAGCGCTCCTTCCTGGTGCGGCAGGTTGCTGAGTGGAATAGTCTGTGCCCTGACTTGTTCATCCACCGAAAATCCCACGCATTTCAAATTCGCCTAGCTCAACAACTCAGAGCGCCGACCTGATTGTTAGCGGTCCACTATCTATGCATGGCAGCTCTATTGTACGCATACGTTATATGTACGCGAACATTGTACGCATGCATCGGAGCGCGCCGCTGGCAGCGGCGGCGCAACGTCCTTGTGCGCTGTCTGCAAACAGGCGACCAGGGTTCGAACCCTGCATGGTGTAGCGACCTGCGAATCTTTATTGCACCTAAAATAGCTCTTGTTCTTGCCAGTGGCGGTTCTCTCCTCTTGCTGTCGGCCTTGGGGTGCGAGTCCGCGCTGGTTCCTGGCTGGTTGTCCACTCCTTGTGGTTGCGGCCGTGGTCGTCGGTGGGTTGTCCTCGGTGAGGCGAATCCAAGGCGGGTAGCGAGCGATGAAATTATAGCGAGCCCTTTCCAGCCCCTTATATAGACGTGCAGACAGTTCTAGAAAGATCAGTCGCCTCGTAGTTCAAGAGAATTGGCCTACATGACTGTGTTGCCATGCACGTTATGTTGAACAATACTTGGGATTTCAGGAAGGTTCTGTTTTTTTCGACCGAGGCCTCTCGATGCGTAGTCGATGGATTTGCCTACAGACGCCGTTCAGCTCCAGGAATTAAACAATTTGTTCCGATCACAAAAGTCCTCTGCTTTTATAGAAGTCACCTTCTCGATTACTTTTCTGGTTAGCCTCGTGCGTTGCTTGTGCTACAGGAGTGTGTCAATTGAAAACGGCTATGTAATAACGTCTTTTTCGCTGCATTACACTATTTGTGGGTATTTAGCAGAATGCTAATAGATCCTCACGACCTCCCAAGGCAGCCTTTGGGGTGCGTACCAGTTTAAAGAGGCCTTTGAGATACAGGGCCCGCCCCAAAGGTTAATTGCATATTATGCCTACTGGTAGTAGTATCGTGAGGCATCTGCTAATGTACATACCCATGGTCAGCGCACCTCCGTCATGACATCACCAGGTGCTCCACTCAAGCTCACACGTATTTTTGTCACGACTCACTCTTGTATGCAATCTCGCAGCGGCAAGGCGTATTTCTGTCCTTTTTCTGTCCCTCTTTCTTTTCTCTCTCATTTTTCTCAGCTTCTCTATCTTTTTTTGCGAAGTGCCAACCATTATCTGAAATCTTCCCTGTTTATCTATGCGTGCCATTATTTGTGTTGGTCAAATAAATAAATAAATAAATAAATAAAGAATTGACAATCACTCCTGGTCACCTGGGCTAGAGTGAGCCAAGTGTTCGTAGGCGTGGGCATGTGTGACCCCTGATCCTTCCATTACTAGATTTACTCCAAATGCTTCAGAGATTCGATTCATCACTGCTGCAGTATAGGCGTCCTAGGTGAACCTTTGTTGCCCTCCCGGATTACCCGAGAAGGCAGTCCAGAAATTGAGGTTTCGACAACATCATCGAATGGAAGGTCGGACTTCGCTTCGAACCTTGAATACTGGGTTGAAAACGCCGTTGAAAAAGAGGCTCCAATCCCCCACAGAGGCCATCGCGAATGTGGCAACGACAGGTTGTTGGCGGCTCACTCTGCTGTGACTGCTAGAGGACAGTGGTCTGCCATGCCCAAGGTCAATCAATGCCTTTACAGCATCGGTAAATACGGAGCTGCTCTAGCGTCCGGCCTCTGGTCATGGATGAATACGGTGAATGACTCCGATTGCAATCAGGTCCGCGATGCTATGAAGACGTCCAGCCTCTGGGCTTGACGTGCCCTGAAGAAAGGGGTCGTCTCACACAAGAGTGCCAGGGTATGTAGCTTGGGGAACTAACACCCGACGTGATAGAAGTCAAGTTCCCGGTCCGTGGATAGTACACAACGCTACAATCGGACACCATGAAGTTATGGGTGACCCGTCAGAAACGTTCCAAGACTTGGCAGGCCAATGTAGGAATAAGCCCTGCTGAAGCATGAATCACTTGACTGAAGAGTTGTCCAGCCTGGTTAATACGAGTGAAGATGACTTGTCTTCTTATCGCTGGCCTCCGAATCCAAGCAGCGGTTCTCCAGGGGCCGGATTCATCAACGACTTACGTAACTTTAACTGAGAATTCTGAGCTTATCAAGCGATATGGTGAGCGATAAGCCGCGTTAAAAGCTCGGATAACGCGGCTGATCGCTCACCATGTCGCTTGATAAGCTTACAATTCTTCGTTAAAGTTACGCAAGTCGTTGATTAATTCGGCCCCAGGAGGCCTTCTGGCACGGTTTCTCTTATAGCAAGCGTACATTTCAGTATCACCGGGCTTCTGGAGACCATTCACATGTCTTCTCTTCCTCAGGTTTTCTGCACGTTTAGCGCATTAAGTACATCAGAGCATCAAGTACAGGGTGCGTAAAAAGTATTGACGCGGTAAATGGCGGTTGTGGAAATAGTAATGCGCAGCAAATTTCGAAATATTCATTTGAGAAATATGGAAAATGATCTTACAAATACGATAGAATAACTCGCAGTCGACATTGGCTCCTTTACTGTGAATACAGGAGCGAAAACGGCGGAAAAATTCATGAGCACGCGCCGCAAGTATTTGCTTGCATTTTGTTCCGTGCTTCGAACAGGGTAGCCTTCTGCGACTGGTCACTTCTGTTGAAAGTAGCACAGACCTCATTCTTCAAAATCGCCTAGAAAGAGTATTCCAGCGGATTCATGTTCAAGATGTGTTCATCTGAGAAGCTGTCGAATACACCTGCGCGCGTTATCTGTTTGCCGTTATGGGACAGAGGTTGACAATTTTTGATTTGAACGTTATCGTGCTTGAACACCTTGTAATCATCATCTGTTATGACAGAGCCGCGGCTGACGTTTGGGTTGTTGACCTCTTTTATCATCCACCATTTCAAACACATCTTAATTCTTTTGTTAATGAAGTATTCATTTCCTTTGGTAACAGCCAGGAAAGGCTCACCATAACCACGAAGGTATCATGTTTCTTCAGTTTTTACAAGATTATTTTTTGAATACGATATAGACAACAAAAATAACACACAAAAAGTTTGAAAGTATTAGGTTGGCAACTAATTTCGTGGACTCTCAAGAATCTTCAGCAAAAGTGTTTATGAACAAATAACTAATGGCAGTCTTTAATTAAAATAAGATCCCTCGGAACGCAGAAGTGCTTTCCATATATCAGGCAGCTGGTCTATCTCACGGCTATAGAATTATTGTGCTTTTAAGGCCAAGAATCATCTTTGGAGGTGCACTTTGACCCGCTCCGCATTAATAAATCGTCTTCCAACCAAGAAGTACTGCACCGAACTAAAAATGTGGTAGTCACTCGGCGCAAGGTTTGATCTGTAAGGTGGATGAGTTTGACGCTCCCAGTCAAGGTCTTCTATTTTTTGAGGCGTCCGGTTCGCTACGTTCCCTCCGTTTGGTGGTATCAAGAAGGTATTAACTTCTGGGAGCTCGTCAAGAACGATTCCAGCATTACTGCTGAAATCTGCTCTTCTCAGCCTGGCCCCGCGCAGGCTGAACTCCGCTGGAGTCGGTTCAGACAGATTCTCAGAAGCAGAATTATCTATCAGCAGGATAACGCCAGATCACACGTCACGAATCGGAAGCTTCAAAAAATTGAAGACCTTAACTGGGAGCGTCTAACTCACCCACCTTACAGCACAGGCTGTCCGCCAAATGACTAGCACCTTTATAGCTCGCTGCAGCACTTCTTGGTTGGAGGCCGACCTATTAATGTGGACCATGTCAAAATGCACCTCCAAGGATTCTTGGCTTCAAAACCACAAGAATTCTACAGCTGTGGGATGGGCCAGGTAGCTGATAAATGGGAAGCAGTCCAGTGTTCCAACAGATCTTACTTTGGTTGAAAACCGTTATTTGTTATTTGTTTATGAACACTTTTGTTGAAGGCGCTTGAGAGTCCACGAAATTAGTTGCCAACCTAATAGAAAGAGAAAGTTGGCGCTGAAACAAAAACTAGGTGCGTCAGTACTTTTTACGCACCCTGTATAAAGTCCTGCTCATCCTCGCCTTCCACTTCGTCACCTTCTGGTTCTTGCTAACTGTCGTCTCCTCTCTTCATCGCTTTTTCCTTCTTCTTCGTAATCTTCTCTTTCACCAGTTCTCATCTTTCATTGCGTTTTTCCTTTTCCTCGTTGTCACCACCTTCGGAGTTACCATGACCACCTAATACGAACAGTAATCAGTGCACTAAGTCTACCTGCCGGCAAAAGGAGACTTTTTTGAGTTCCTTGTGACCGTAATCATTTGTTTTATTATAAATCGTGTTCTCCTATGAATTAGAACCAGGGTCTTGGGTCTTAATTCCTGAACAATTGTTCGAGTTAGTAAAATCTGGCGCAATATAGGAATCTAGGGATGAGATTTCGGGAGAAAAAATATATAGCTGATTAGATTTATATATATAAAGACTATAAAAACACCTTTTCCCCCGAAGCGACCGCTGTAACCAACTGAAAAAATTGAACTTTAACATATCATCAAAGCATTCTTAAACAAACAAAAACTACAAAAATACGATAGTAAAGACAAAGGACGGCGTTACTCAATTACTTTTCGGACGTGCCACGCATTCTACTTCTACGAGATGTCATGAAGGCTATTTGAATGCGTATTTGGTCTTACAGTGACTCGCGGTCGCTAACCGATGAACATACAGCGTTTTATCCTTCCCAGACAAGTCTGGTACCAATTCACCGACCCCGGAGGGATGGAAGGCTTGGTTGGCCTGGGCGGGAAATCCGAACCAGGAACCTGGTATCGGGTGCACGCGACAGTCGGCACCTCCTCCTACTGCTCTACACGCGCCTACAACAAAAAGCAAAATAAATAAATAGGCTCGTTACGTCACTTAGACGAACCTTCGTCATAGCATCTCCCTGGTAGCGCAGTGATACATGAGGCGAATGTGAGTACACTGTTATTTCCCACTTACGATCACAGAGGAAAAACTCAGATAACGCGGCTTATCGCTCACCATATCGCTCAAGGACTCGTTATCTGAGCTTTTCGCCTACAATTCTCTGTTAAAGTTACGTAAGTCGTTGATGAATCTGGCCCCAGGATGTAGGCAATTCTAACACGCATATGTCAGTCGAGCCACACCCCGGCGTCCCATCCTCTGCCGAAATCTGTGAAGGCACAAAACACAACAGTATAACAGTAACAGTATCGTTTAATTGCTGTACTAACAGTATTTCTCGTCTACCTTTTGGAAGGTAACCTCTCCCTCCAGCCTGTTTGATTTTCTCGATTGGACCGGTGAGCTTTTCAAATCTAAGGCAAGGCCTGCAGACGCCAATAAGCGAGTCTTTGCCTCTATTCTTTTTTGATTTGGTGTTTTACGGCTCATTTTCCGCATTCTCGATCCGCCTAGAATGCGCTCTGTCACAATCAGTCGAAATCTCTGCTCCGCCCCATTCCATATTGCGCCTAAAATCCTTATTTTATGTGCTACTTCAGCACTGTCTCATATTTTCTGATTCACCAGCTTTGGTGCGGTCACTGAAGTGTGTGAAAATAAATGTCTACTTAAAATAAATGAGTAAATCGTAAAGGATAAAAGGCATTAGTGAACCCCTTTCGAGAAATGCATTTCACCCGACAAAGCCAACGCTTCCATGCTTACTCGGTCTCATCCACAACAAGGTACACGAGAAGGGTCCTTTCGGAATCCTTCTCCCGTTCGAGTAGGGAGAGATTCCCGGCCTCTAGGCCACAGGCAGCAATACGGTCATCCAGATAGTCCCAGCTGAGTTTTGGCGCACGCTGAAGCGCATTAAGCAACCCGCGGCGGGTACGGCGCGGCGCCAATAGGCGACCTGTGCCGCGCGATCGCCGTTGGTTTATACCCAGTATCTCAAGGTACTACGGGCTTCCGACCTTCCACTCGATGGTTGCGTCGAAACCTCAATTTTTGGACCGCCTTCCCGGGGAATCCGGGAGGGCAACATTAGATGGGTGGAGAAGTTTGGGTCCTGAGCGTCTGTCAGACGGATCAGTAGGGTCACCATGAGTGCTCGCGAACCGATGCCCTTCATAGACGGAGCTATTCCTGGAGAATTGCGCCATCTCCGCTCAGCATACAGTTACTATACGCGACCTTCGAGCACTTATAGTGTCACCTAGATGGCTTCTAGAACTGAATTCTTGTATTGACTGTGCGGTGAATTTTTCTTAGGAGCTATACGGCCAGTAAAGACAAATCGATGCCCTTGACCCATTCAGATGTATGAGTGGCAGTCGGGAACAACAACTGCTCAAAGCCCATTCCGGTGCACTTGAGGAATAAACTTCCTAGTTTTCGTCGATGTCATCTGGAGCGACGAAGAGAATTCGACGTGCATCTTTATCCCACCATCTCTTCAACAGGAAAGGATTGGGGATTCCAAAGGATACCTCACTCTACAACGGCGCATCTACATGTTTACTCGGTCTCGCTCGTCGATAGTAAAACTGCTCTGCTTCATGCAGTCAGCCAGGCAAGCAGTTTGAGCACTACATGGTGGGCTTGAATTCGCCCAATGCAGCGCGTCTTTCTTTCTTTGTCATCAGCGGCTTCGGCAAGGGGAGGACTGGCGTCCTTTCAGTTTCGAAAATTCGGCTTCTCGCCTGCAGTCGAAATCGGGTGTGCTGAGCGTCTTCACCGAACCCGCGCCGCATACGCGACCCCGCCGGGAGACCACCCAGTCGGCCGTCGGACGAGTATCGCTTCTCGGCCTTTTGGCTAAGATCAAAGTTTAGTTTCTGTTCTTATCGAATTAACCTTCGATAGAGATTCGAATGAATCTCGTTAAGGTTATTTGATTTTTGAGACCGGACGGGGTCGTGGGCTTGCTCGCGCCCCGTCACGGGTCGGCCCAGCGTTGCACTGCTGCTGGGATCGGCCCACCCCCACGGGGGAACAAACACAGAATCGATTGGAGTTGGGAAGTGCTCTTGCAGCATAGTCGATTTTGAAGAAAATGACCTGCCTGGGTTCTGGGTTGGCCCTGCCATTCGTTTCAGGTGAACCTTTTTCGAGACGTTTCTCTTTTTAGCGGGACGCAGTTGAAGGGAAGTGCGCAGAATGAGTAGGTAGCTTCTGTCAACTATACTGTGCCAGAATAGTGGTGTGAGTGCATATTAATAGAAAATCGCCCTTCTTCTCCTGAGCGTTCAGTTCCGCGCAGTCGCCGGGTCCGCTGTCCTTGTGATCCGTCGCCGTTCCATCCTAACAAGGGCGTCGTCTGGCGCGGCGCCGATTTCGGCGAGGTCCTTCTTGATTACGTCCCTCCACCTTTTCCTTGGCGCTCTTCTCGGACGTTTTCCGGGTGCCTCGAAATGTAGGGCCAACTTCGTGGGATGATCCTCTGGTCTTCTGAAGATGTGTCCATACCACCTCAAGCGCTGCTCTCTCATCTTCAGCTGGATCGGGGCTGTCTTCATCACTGCCCTAACATCCTCGTTTCGCACTCTGTCCCGGCGGCTCGATCCACATGCCCACCTGAGCATTCTCATTTCCGCAGCATGCAGTTGCAGCTCCTGCGCTCTCCCTAAGGCCCAGCACTCACACAATAGAGGAGGGCCGGCCTCACTACTGCCCTACATAGCTTGCCTTCAAGTGTCCTGGAGCACCTACTGTCGCTGAGGATTCCTGTGCACTCCCTCCATTTGAGCCATGCTGCACTTATCCCTCCCTTAACCGCCTGGTCCACGCTTCCTTCCTCGGATAGATCGCTTCCAGGATAGCCGAATTTTCCACCTTCTCGATCGCTTCCCTTGGCAGTCTAGGGTCGATCCAGCGCACTGCTCATATTTGATGAACTTCGTTTTCCTCACGTTCAGCCGCAGGCCGCTGCCTCCAAGGGCTCCTTGCCACAACTGCACCTTCTCCTCCACCTCTTCTGGGCTGTCGGCTACTAGGGCGATATCGTCCGGGTAGAGGATGGTCCTGAGAGGGTCTTCTTCAAGGTGATTCGCTATGCAATCAAGCGTCAGCACGAAGAGAAACGGACTCAGAGCCGACCCTTGATGCTCCCCACTGTATCCATCTTCTTTGTCATCCCGTGTGGAATTCGTACCACTGCGAGCCTTCGTACATGTCCTTTATTACCGAGATCAGACGTTCCGGGACAACCCTCTCTGGAAGGGAGTTCCAGAGCACGGCTCGGGGTAGCTTGTCGTAAGCTTTCTACAAGTCCAGGAATGTCAGGTACTAAGGCCTTCGTTTCTCCCGATACTTCTCCATCACCTGGCGAGCGATAAAGATCGGGTCTGTGGTGGATCTCTCAGGCATGAAGCCCCACTGCTCCAGGGAGATGGCGACTATTCCCCTCAGTCTCGAGTCGACCAGCGTTCGAGACCTTCATCGTGTGCGAGATCAGTTTGATGCCGCGGTAATTGGAGCACTCGGACGCGTCGCCCTTCTGCTTGAAGATGGGGACTTTGATGCTGTCCCTCCAGTCATCCGGCATCTTACCCTCTATCGTGACTCTGTTGAAGAACTGTGTCAGCCAATTCACTCCACAGTTCCCAAGCACCTTCCAAGCCCCTACTGGCACCCCATCAGGCCCAGCTGCCTTCCCGAGCTTCATCTTCCCTATAGCGCTGAGAACCTCTTCCTGCGTCCAGGACGGGATGGGTCCTTCCGTTGGCTGTTCTTCTTGGACTTCCCGATGCGGGAATTCCTCATTCAGCAGTTCCTTGAAGTACTCCTCCCATTAATAGAAAATCGTCCATTTCATATTAATTATTGTAATGACGAAGGCGTAATGTATGCTCAGGGAGTCTGTAGCGTAGTTGGGGAGGTGCCGGCTGTCGCGTGCACCCGATACCAGGTTCCCGGTTCGGATTTTTTGCCCGGGCCGACCAGGCCCTCCATCCCTCCGCGGTGGGTGAATTGGTACCACACTTGTCCGACTGTCCACCGCAAGTCATAGTATTGCCAAAAACGCATTCGACCTTCCTATACGACATCCCGTAGGAGTAGTATGCGCAGCGTATCTCAAAAGGGATTGAGTAACGCCGTCCTTTACATGCATGCGTTATGACGGAATCGAAGGAGGCGCTGGTGCATGTGCCCCAAATCAAAGTTCTTCGTTTGGGTCCAACACACACCAGGCCAACAAAGCCTTTCAGATCTATCTGAAGTTGGTAATCTTGTCGTTGCTGGATAAAACACTAACTTGGTCCTCGCAGGCAATTGTATAGGCCCTGTACGCATTCATATTGCCTCCATAATATTCTGCAGCTACAGAATGTTACACATCCATTCGCGGGTTGATTATTTATTTATTTTGATTGATTAACGTCTTGCTTTATCCGTTTATTCTTTATTTGGCGTACACAATGCTTTGCAATGAAGTGTCAGCGAAGAAGCTAGCGTACTGTTTCTGTCAAGCACCTCTGGAAGTAGTTTAGCGACCCAGAAGTGATGAAAGACTTCATACGTCTGCACGGGTCCGAATCTTAAACTTGGATCCGGGCAGTACGCGAAAGTCTGATTCTCAATGAACCATAAAAAAACTTCTTGCAATTCAATGCAAGATAATTAGTTTCTGTCACAAGCAAAAAAAGATTGAGCATTTATTAAAAAATGAGGTTCACCGCGAAATTTTCTTGTGCCAATTTGTGCTTGAATTTTACCCAATATTGTGCCAATTTTGGCTGAATAAATAATTCTGTTTGATGTCTTGTCTCCTACTGACTGCAGATTCATTTAGTAGATAATGAATAGAATCAATAAAAAGAATGTTCCATTTCTGGCGGTTCATTTAGAGACAAGTACTAAGGAATCCAAAAATATAAATCAATAGAATAAAGAATTTCTTATAAAACGATTTTCTTTAGGGAAGCGCATTTATGTCATAGTGTTTCGTCCAAATTATTTTCATATTGTATGACGTTCTGACCAATAAGTGTTTTCTTTATTCCACGGGAAATGCTACCCGCCATAGAAAATGTATAATACATATATTGACATCAATTTTTTATATTATTGATTTCTATTAATAATTACAATGATTATTAATAATATCATCATTATTACTTATTAGTATTGATATTTCATATTATATACTGATATTAATTTGGTGCAAAAATAATGCCAAAATCAAACCACCGCGTTTAAGTTAAGAATTATCCAAACAAAACAGCAAAACAAACATAGGCCTGAGGGTTGGATCGCTTAATTGGCTGTAATACGGAACCCGATCTTTCTATTCGGAGTGCACCCAACAACCGGCGTCTTCCTCGTTTGAATTATCCGCCAAACTTTTTTTGCATGCAGTGGAAAGTTGAGCAGCAACTGGCTCCCTATGAATACTGAGCAGTCGGCCATCTAATTATATCTAATCCTCTTCAGATCTTCCGTGCAAGGAACGCCACCCTACTCTATGCACAGCTCAAGATTTTCTTCAAAGAGGTGTACTGCGCAAAGCCGAAGAGCAGCAGGCAGAGTAGCTGTGGTGAGTTACCGCAGTTATTAGCGAGACCTTTCGGATCTCCACAGGTCAACTGTTGCAGAGGCGTTTGTTGTCTGTCGTGGATACTGCCCACCCGAGGGATATAAGCCGACGCTGGAGAACCCCATGTTCGCACCGAATTATGGTACGTTGTGTAGTAGCCGAAGATGTTCCGACGCAAAGAGGCTACGTCTTCAGATGAGGCCGTGAATCAGCTCTGCGGCATCAACAGAGTTGTGGTGCCGTTCGTAGCCTGCGGCGATTTGGGCGGGTTCGACAGCGACGGCAGCTATCCACTCAGCACACCGACAATCCCTTCAGGACCGCTGAGTTCAGAGTACGCTTCAACCACGTAGCACTTGTGACTAGGCTGTGGCTGTCTGCTGACTTTCGAGGAAGACTTTTTGGTGTATTGCCGTACTTTCACGACTCTAGAGCTCGAGCGGAAGGCGAAAAATTGCGTTAAAGTCGCCCAGAGATGTTTGCAGAGCTAATCTCGAGCCTGACATTCTAAGATTTCAGCGGATTACGGCATGCTGCGGTAGGTTTGGGTGAGTAGGGCCTTCGGAGTCACGGTAACCGTCGTTTATGCGAGTTGTTTGGGGTGCTGATCACAAACCTGGCGTTCGTGTTTAGTATTACGGTGCACGGTGGGATGGGGTAGATGCAGGTGATTATGGATGGTTGGAGGTCACCCATGCTTCCTCTGTACAAGTAATTTAAGCTGCTGGCCACGACACTTGCATGTCTATTCTAAATTTTATTTTATTTTATTTTATTAATTTTTGTTTAATTACCCAAGTTTGAGGTATAATGTGTTGCGTTTCCGCGTACCTGTTTGCCGTTGATGGCAGAAGCTCATCTCCATAGCTCGATGATATCAAAAACATCCTCGGCGCTGTTGAAGTGCTGACGATACTGACGCTGAAGTAGCCGAGATACTTATTTCACGATTGCAAGGAAAGAGCACCGTGGACTGAAGGATCTTCTGGGGCCAGATTCATCAACGACTTACAGTGATTTAACGAAGAAATTACAGCCGAAATTCCCCATAACGCCAACATTTCACCATATCGCCTGCTGACAAACTGCGTTCATTCGCGTTTTTTTTCAGGAATTTCGGGTGTATTTTCTCCGCCAAATCTCTGTAAGTCGTTGATGAGTCCGGCCCCTGGTTTAGTGCTGGAGTTCTAGCTGCAGTTGCTGTTTGCTAGGAAGCAAAGCCGGCGAAGAAGGAAGAGAAAGAGGAGTCCGATGAAGATATGGGATTCGGTCTCTTTGATCATCATTTGATAATTTCGGTGCCTCGAATAATTAAATTAAATAAATAAAAATAATTTTCCCCGTATTAGATTTCGTCTTCAAGTGGATGGTTAAAAATAAGTCCGACCATATAGGTGGAAAAAACGGCGCAGGCAGCCTCACTCAACCCTGGCTACCGTAACCTAGTTTACTCGATCGAAATCTTGAAAAAAATTTCAGTATCATATTTATGGTAAGCGCACCAAATAACCACTTAGGCGTCGCTTGGGCGAAATCGGTGGCCATGATCTCCGCAGCGTTATTCACCCATACCTACCGTAAGCTACCGTATCTGGCCGAAATCTAGAGAACGGCTATCATATTCGGCATCATATTCGTGATCAGCACACAAAGCTAGGCCCGTTTATACTTCGACGCCAAGCGGTGTGACACCACGTATGGTAGCCATACCGATTGAAGGACGCGATCGATCAATTTGGCCACTACACATGCATCGCGTCGCGCGTCGCGCGCACACTAAACGACCCCTAAACTGGGCTTATAGTTGCGCCGCTGCGCGGCGCGACGCCATAGAAATGATAGATATCGATCACGCGGCGCGAAAAATCGATATCTGTGGCGATCGTGATGACGCGCCGCGTGGCGGCGCAAGTATAAACTAGGGCTTAGGCGACGCTTGGGCGGAATCATTAGTCGCTACCACTACGGCCTTACGCATAACCATCGCACCCTTTTTTTCACATATACCTACCGTAACCTACCGTAGTCGGTCGAAATTTTGAAAACAGATATCGCATTTGTGATCGCCCCCCCCCCCCCCAAACAACCTCCTTCAGCGATGTTTGGACGAATCTGTTTTTGTTTTCTTCGACCTCTGCAGTCGTGAAGGTGCAATAGTAAAGCTTCGTATCCTATACGAGCAGACAGCCCACCACTATGGCTATGAATTTCGCGCTAATCTTGGGCTGCTTTTCACGGTCATTACTACGACAATTGGAGCAACCGACCTGTATCTGCAGCTGTGGTGGTTTTCCAATGTAGTAGCTGTACAGCTGACATAACTGCGAGTTTAGGTACGTGTTTCGCGAAGTGGTACAACCGCCAACGGAACCTTCCTATAAGGAGTCGGTGATGATCAAGAAGATGGACCGACTAGTGGTCGCGGAGAACATCATCGAGAAGGTAAGGCAGATGTTTGATGGAAAATCGAGGTCTATAAGTCAAGGAGTCAGGCACATGGCTCGGTCCGCATTGGAGAGAAAGAATCCAAAGGCGTTTAACCTCTTGAAAGCTAAAAGGAATTTAACGGTTAGCGATTTAAGAAATGAATGACCCTCGAGACTTCCCTTTGGAATCTGGGGTTGGATTCATCAACGACTTACATAACTTTAACAGAGAATTCACAGCGGAAAACTCAGATACCGCGGCTTATCGCTCACCATATGGCTTGATAAGCCGCGTTATCAGGGATTTCGGCTGTAATTTTCTCTGTTAAATTGCTGTAAGTCGTCGATGAATCCGACCCCTGGTTTTATGGCGCTCCCAACCTATCAATATGTGAAGGGATTTTTTAGGAAAAGTAGTCAAAAAGTAGAAAATGCTATTGAAAACTTGTGACGCTGGGACGAAATATGTAGGGCGTCCTTCCCGAATTTACTCGAGAACCCATACATATTGTGGAGCAGCCACCGTTAAGCTCGGGAAAATTTATGACAAGGGTGGGGCTGAAATGAAAATATTCAATTTTCACTTCAAACTGGACACTTGAAATAGAACTGAACGCCGTCCAAAGCGAAGCGGGTGTCCAGGGATCGGATTCATCAACGACTTACATAACTTTAAGAAAGAACTCACAACAGAAAACTCAGACAACACGGCTTATCGCTCACCATATCGCTTGATAAGTCGCGCTACCAGGTATTTCGGCCGTAATTTTCTCTGCTAAATTGCTCTAAGTCGTTGATGAATCCGGCCCCAGATTTAACTAGACACCCTCTGAGAAGGTTTAAACAAACTCTTCGGTTGAAAATTTTTTTACACTGACTTTCATTGAAAGCTTATAATTCGATTTTCACAAAACAGTGGTTAAAGTTTGTGATTGTGATTTTTATCTTGCGTAAATGTAATGTTTTTAGGTTTGTTTCAAAGTTCAAAAAACAACAATTTTTAGAGTGGTGCTAGATTTGAGGCTGCGAAATAGGAATGTGTCTGTTCGCTATATGGCGCGTGTAATGTAGTCGGAGGAGGTGTCTGCTAACGCGTGCACCCGATAACAGGTCCCTGGTTCGGATTACCCGCCCAGATCAACCAAGCCCTCCATCCCTCCGGGGTCGGTGAATTGCTACATACTAGACATCTTTGGGAAGGGTAAAGCGCTGGCTTGTTCATCTGCATGGCCAAATAAAGGATAAAAGGATAAAGGACGGCGTTACTCAATCCCTTCTGGGATGCGCCAGCGCATTCTACTTCTACGGGACGTCGGAGGCGATATGAATGCGTATTTGGCCATACAATGACTTGCGGTGGCCAGCCGATGAACAAGTCAGCACTTTATCCTTCCCAGGCAAGTCCGGTACCAATTCACCGACCCCGGAGGGATGGAAGGCTTGGTTGGCCTGGCCGGGAAATCCGAACCAGGAACCCGGTATCGCATGGCCAAATACACATTCAAATCACCTTCACGACATCGCGTGGAAGTAGAACGCGTGGCGTATCCCTATAGGGATTGAGTAACGCCGTCCTTTATCCTGTTCTCTACAACTTTTTCTGTTGACTAATGCGTAACTTCACGCAAACCGGATGGAAATCGTGACGATTTAGTCGAGAGCATGGCGCACCTCTTCTTAAGGCACACTGAAAAATTGCTAATTCTTCACTTTACTAGTAAACGGATTATCATTTTTGTAGTTAGAAGAAGAAGAAATGGCGCAACAGGGTATGGGGGTGCATCCTTATGACGATGAATTTTCTTTCTTTTTTCCTACCGGAGCTCACTCTTCTTGCGCAATCCTAGTGTCGAGCTGGGTCTCCGCTAAGGAAGCAAAGTACTCTGTCCTACCGCTGCTGTATATTGAACATTTCCGAGCCTGCAATGTACTGCACCCTCATACCAGTATTGCACCGAAAAAATTTCCCGATAATTCAAAAACTGTAAGCACTTTTTGGGGCAAACGAATTCGAAGCTTTCGGTGGAAGTCATAGTTATAGTTAGTTAGTTAGTTTCAGAAATTCACTTTGACATTTTCAAACTGTACGTGTTTTAGTTTGGAAGGCAATTGTCTCGCTCCGCGTGACCTCTGTTGTACATTTTGGTTGATAGAGGTAGAAAGCGTTTTGCAGTATCATTCGCCAAGCTACAAAGAGAGGCTAGCGATAGATACTGGCTTTCATATCATTCGCTCTGCATAAATAGCATGGTAGCGAATGATAGTCAGCAGAGCCAAAGCTCTGACTCAGGCATGTTTAATATCTCCCGCCTCAATAAATATTGAAAGGAAGTGGAGTATATCGCCAGGGCAATATCCAAGCCCAGCGAGCTGAAGCCCACCAACCCCACCACAGGTTCATTTTTTTGGTGCTTCGGCCTAAACAGCTCAAGAGACAAAAATCTCTTCGGTTTTCTATAAGAAACCAATTGAGCTGAGCTCTGCAAACCTGCAGAACTTGCTGGAGATGTTTTCCTCGTATGCAGATGGCGTCCTTGCCTCAGGAGACCACAAGAAATACGAGGAGTACTCCAGCAGGATAATGATATTGCTCTCAGGGAGTGTTGAGACAATAAAACAAAGAGATATACTGCAGTGTCTAATTGACGAACTTCACCAAGAGGCGAAGTCGGCAATAGGCAAAAAGTTCCTCCTCAGTCAGATAGTTGAAATGGAGAATGAGACCCAGTTCTTCGAGAGAATCGCTAATGCCAACCAGATAATTCTCTCTATTGAATTTCACATAATAGAGGCCAAAAACCAGTTGGCAAACTGGCAAGGAAGCTTCGTGGGACCAAGTTGATCATTGAGAACTCGGCGCTATGTGACAACGGAGGGGTTAGCAAAATTCAACAAAATATATATGCCTAGGTAGGCATTTATGTAAGCAATACAAAACCACTTACCATTTAACCGGTATGGTCCTCTATGTTGCTTGGGGGGGGGGTCGTCCGAGTATCTGTTCTGTGCTCTCCTCCGCTGACGCGGAGGAGAGCACAGATTTGGGCAAGGGAAGGGACTCCGGGGTGTGGCCGAGTTACGCACCCGTGTTTACATAGCCTACACCCCGGAGTCCCTTCCCTTGCCCAAATCTGAATCCCCCTCGGCGCGCCTCCCCTTCCTCCCGAATCCACCCCCCCCCCCCTCGCTCCAACCTCCCTCGGCACGCCTACCCCTCCTCCCTCGTTCCCACACCATACACAAGAAAAAAAACTCTTAACAAAAAAACCATAAAAACACCGCGGCCGTGAACTTCGGCGGGCAATTTAAAGGGCGTGCTCCTACTATCGGACGTGGGCCCTGGAGCGAGGATGATATTGCACGAGGAGAGAGAACGGAGGCGTGGAGTGCGCGAGACGGCGCGACGAAAAACCATCCCAAGCGGTTTTATTGTTTAGAGTTCTTTTAGAGCTTTTTTTGGCGCTATGGTGGTTGGGGGGGGTCACCATGGCCTGCCGCGGCGGGCAGCTGCATATAGCGAATGTGAATGCAGTCTTATCTCCGCTTTTCGATTACAGATCCGTGTTTTACGTGGTTCCGAATTTGGCAAGGGAGGGAACTCCAGGATGTAGGCAATTCTAGCACGGGTGCGCCACTCGGGCCACACCCTGGAGTCCCTTCCCCTGCCTAAATCTGTGCTCTCCTCCGCGTCAGCGGAGGAGAGCACAGAACAGAGCTATAGCATTGTTTGGTTGTTTCCTTTACTATCAGTGTGTTACCGTTTCTTTTTTTTTTGTCTGTGACCCTTTTTGCAAGGTGACCCCCCCAACTACCATAGCGCTTTTTTTTACTTGTGTATGATGTGGGAGGGAGGGAGGAGGGGGAGGCGCGCCGAGAGGGATGGGAGTGAGGGGGGATCCAGATTTCGGCAAGGGAAGGGACTCCGGGGTGTGGCCGAGTTACGCGCCCGTGTTTAAATTGCCTACACCCCGGAGTCCCTTCCCTTGCCTAAAATCTGGAAGCAAATTTAAGGAGAGGAATATCTGTTCTGTGCTCTCCTCCGCATCAACGAAATCACAGATTTGGGCATGATTTTTAAGGTAATTTCTAACCCTCAGGCTTAGGTTACTTAGGTCACTCGGAGGACCCCCCCCCCAAGCAACATGGAGGACCATTCCGGTTAAATGGTAAGTGGTTTTGTATTGCTTACATAAATGTCTACCTAGGCATATATTTTTTTTTGAATTTTGCTAACCCCTCCGTTGTCACATAGCGCCGAGAACTCGTCTGCAATGCCCTCAAACGAAAGTTTCGTAGGGTTGGTGCTCATGAATAGCACAACAACAGCACAGAGCTTTTCAACGAAAACAAATAGCTCACAGAGCGCTAACATTTTCGACTAGGTGTTCAGTTTCCTTGAACCTGACGGGTTTGAGGCAAAAATGACTTTTAAGGCGGCTCCACCGACAACTTCTTTCGTCTTGAGTAATAGTGCGCAGCTATCTGTACTTTCTAACGGGTTTACGGATGTCCAACGAAAAAAAAACCTTTAAAGATTTTGACATACCACCCTGATAGTAGAACGGTTGCTTGAAAGCTGAACAGGCTTACGCACGGAGTACTAGGCCAACTAAGATGCGCCACATATTCTACTTCTATGTGATATCGTTCCCAGCAAAAACCTGTGACAGTCAATCCACAGGCAGGCAATGACCCTGTCCTAGTTAGATGATAGGCTGGGCATGGAGTAAGCGTTTAGTTGCACTGTTTAAGAAGATGAGGGAATTCCGTAATAGTCCTCAACAGGAGTGCAGAACTACTCCACAACGGAAGAAGGAAATGATAAGGAGACGACTTGCCTGAAGGAATCCGCGCTGAGGAACCACCATCGATGCCTATCCCCACCGAATGAGGAGCGGCCACCAAGGCAGCTGGGTGGCGCGTGACCTGCGCCCTCATTTCGCAATGCTTCCACCCAGTGACCGTACACGTGAGGACTGTAAGCAGGCGTTCGCTTCAGGATCGCCTGGCATCTAGGTGTTAAAGGGATAGAGATGTATGGTGACTAACTTCGTGGAATGAGCCATGCGTTCGGCTTCTGCGTTGCAGTCTTTAGGTTCTGCATGTGTATGAGATCGACCTTCACGAGAATTTGTTTCGGACAGTCTTCGAAGCTTCGTTTGGTCACATGAGTTCACCACTACTTGATCGGCAGTCGATGGAGTTATCTAGGAGTTGTTGGTTGGTACAATGATTTGAACGATGGGCTTCTTCGCTTGTGAAGGGTATCTACAGCGACTACCATATAACTCCTCAATCGTAAAAAGCAGGGTAGTGGTGAGAAGCATTCATGAACTGGTAATGTGGTTCAGCTCACCGGGCTTGGCTGCTCTGGTGATTGTACTCCAATTCTGTTCAGTAGTCATTGGGACGGTAGGTAATAAAAATACAACTGATTCAGGGCATTGGCTCTACTTTCTATCACTCGCCACCATGCTATTTATGATAGCCGAATGATTGGAAAACCAGTATTAATCGCAAGCTCTTCCTTGGAGCTTCTCCAATGATAAAAGATAAAGAACGGCTTTACTCAACCCCTTTTGGAATGCGCCACGCATTCTACTTCCACGGGATGTCATAGAGGCGATTTAAATGTGTATTTGTTTATTTACCTATACGTGTAGATCCACGCAACGAAAAAAAAAACAGAACATGAACATTAGCAACCAGAACAGGACGAATAAAACATGTACTGCTAGGTATAGACGACAGACGACAGTAGGAAGTAAACTAACTAGAACATCCTACCACGTCTACTATTTGAGCAAGATAGTGAGTAAAATTCCTGAAGAGGAAGATCCAACATACCATTGATTAGCATATAGATTGTGATTAGATCATATCTTTCTGCTACGAGAAGCAAGGGTGCGCAAATTGAAAAGTTTGTTCCTCTCAAAATGTTGGCGTAATGAAACTCATGTACTCCTATCCAGAGCTCTCTTCTAAGGCTATTTTGTACAGACTCCAATCTAAAGATTTCATGTTTACGTTTATTTATTTGGTCACACAATGGCTTGCGGTGACCAACCGATGAACAAGTCAGCGCTCTGTCCTTCCCAGACAAGTCTGGTACCAATTCATTGACCCGGAAAGGATGGAACATTTGATTGGTTTGGGCGTGAAATCCGAACCAAGGACCCGCTATCGGGTGAACGCCACAGCCGTCAGCTCCTCCGACTGCGCTACACGAGCCCATAATACTGGTAAATATTTTCTACCACAATCACCTGGAATACCCCTATTCTGTTGCTTTGGAAAGTTATTGGCGACGAGAGTGGTAGAGCAGTCCGAGGAGGCGCCGATTATCGCGTGCACCCGACACAATGTTCTTGGTTCGGGTTTCCCGCTCAGGCCAACCAAGCCCTCCATCCTTCCAGGGACAGTTAATTGGTACCAGACCTGTCTTGGAATGTTATAACACTGTCTGGTCTATCAGCTAGCTTCCGCACTTCATTCTATTGGCAAGTACGCGTTCAGTTATCTCTGTATCCCGCGGAGGTCGAATGCGTGGCGCATCCCAAAAGGCATTGATCGACGTCCTCCATTATCCTACCATATATAATTCTTTATAGGGCGTAAATAAGGTCCGGGGGGGGTCACCACTGCATGGCGCGGCTGGCTGGCGTGGCGAGTAGCTACATACAGTGAATGTAAATACAGTCTTATCTCTTCGTTTCGACTATAAATCCGCGTCTTATGTGCTTCCTAATTGGACAAGGGAGGGAACTCCAGGATGTAGGCAATTTTAGCACGGATGCGTCACTTGAGCCACACCCTGGAGCCCCTTCCCCTGCCTAAATCTGTGCTCTCGTCCGCGTCGGCGGAGCAGAGCACAGACACAGCTACAGCATTATTTGTTTGTTTTCTTTACTATCAGTGTGCCTTGTCTCGTTTTCTTGGTGTTGGTGACACTTTTTTTAAGGTGACCCCCCCCCCCCCCCGGACCCTATTTGCGCCCTTTGTAGTCCAGTTGAAGAGGTAGTCGGAAGTATGCCTAATTTCGTGTGGCCCCGGACCACAATTCGATTATAGATTCGGTTCGGGACCAGGCCAACCAAGCCTTCTATCCCTTCGGTGCCGATGTAGTGGTACCAGACAGGGATGGCACGTTGGCTTGTTCGTCGAATGACCACAGAGTTGTCTCCACGGTATCCCATCGACGAGAGACGCGTGACCTATGTATCCGAAAGAGGAACTGATTAACCCCTTCGGACAATACTGTTCGACGCTCATTTCCTGCATCGTACAACTTTGGGCGATGCTATACGAAAACGTGACAGTTTTCTCTGGAACAACCTCTTCAGTTTCCACAATTATACATTGGTTATTCTATAGGTCATGTACTTCCTTGGTTCGGTTTAATTTATGAACATATTTACCAACAACAACTCCGGGTGCGACGAGTAGGCGAAAAAACGCGTTGTCGCGAAAGGTTTAAGGGGCCTCTTCTTATTCTTTCCTGATCAGCGTTGTGCTTTATCCTTGCGGCGTTGTACATCATCTCACACATCTTCTTTTTTGACGACTTGCATCGTGGCGCGACTAGATGGTGTGGGTGTTACAAGGTCACTTTAATCGATGACCATTGAACAACAACAATGTGAGTCTAGTATTTGGGGCAAGGACCAGAACAGTTAGACCTGACCACAGGCGGTTAAGTTGAACCTAATCAAGTTCCATCGTGTTTGCACAATGCCACATAGGAGTGGAATGCATGACGCATTCTGGAGGAACTAGTCAGCATCAACTTCCACTTCGTTCGTGGTTAATGTGTCTCCAACAGACGTCTACCTATTTAGATGGCCAACGCATTGCTGCCGCATGTTCGACCAGTAAATCCAGACGCCGGCAACATCGGCTATGGCGATGAGCAAGTGGAGTCGCTGGCCAGCCTTCTGCTTAACGAGGAGGAATAACGTGGAGGGCGTCAGGATGGAGCCGCTTCCGAAAGCTGCTTGTGGTGTTCTCTAGCGACGTCTCTAGCCGTTTGAAGGCATTTTCCCTTTCTAAATATATTTCTGTTGTATTTTTCGTTGAACATTTCTGTTAGCCATCTGTTTGAGAGATCCCATGTAAATGAAGCATCGTGAAGCACTGTGGCTGAACAACTCTAAGGGTTATGAAAGGATAAAAAAGCACGGCGTTAGTTAATTCATTTTGAGATGCGTCACGCTGTCTACTTCTACGAAATGTTGTGAAAGCGATTTGAGTGCGTAGTTGGCCCACTTGTGGTGACCAGCCGATGAACAAGTCAGCGCTTTATCCTTCCCAGACAGGTCTGATGCCAATTTACCGATCCAGGGGATAGAAGCCTTGGTTGGGAAGTCCTAACCAAAAACCGTATCCGGCTTCTCCTCTTGCTGCGATCACGCATCCTGGAAAGGGATAGAGCCCAAAGATATCTCAGTTCTTTATCCGTCTCAGTTAACCGTGGCAAAGCTGATAATACGCCAACCTAAACTGCTCTTACATTTCGTGCTTTCGTGTGAGCCATTCTGCAAGTTCGATCTTTTCCCCTGGCCTAGAATCGCGCCGGCACGGCCGCGTTTTGAAGCAAATAATTGTGTAGATGGGCGCGTGGAGCGCAGTCGGAGGAGGCGCCGGCTGTCGCCTGCACCGGATACCAGGTTCATGGTTCGGATTTTCCGCCCAGGTGAACCACGTCTTCAATCCCTCCGGGGTCGGTGAATTGGTACCAGGCTTGTCTGAGAAGAATCAAACACTGACTTGTCCATTGGCTGCCGCCACAAGTCATTGTATAGGCCCATGCACACACAGTTCGGCGACTGCGCGGCACGGCTGTGATGAAGAATAGGGCCGCGACGGGCGCGGCGCGGCACTGCGACACTGCCGCAGAGGGGGGGGGGCATGCACACTTTCGCGGCTGTCGCGGCGGCTATCGCCGGCGATGCCGCGCTGAGATTCTAGGCGACGCGACATGCACTGGGACGTCGGTGTCGTTGCCTATAACGATGCTCTAACGCGACCGCGCCCCGACCGCCGGATTTCGCGGAGCTGGCTGTCGCCCCAGTTGCCGCGCCGCGGCGTCGCCGAAGTGTGCATGGGCCTTATGGCCAAATAGCATTCAACACGCCTCCATGACATCCCATAGAAGTAGAATGCGTGGCGCATCACAAAGAGGATTGAAGAGCGCCGTGCTTTATCCTTTTTAATTGTGTAGATATTTTCGCAAACATGGGATATGTCGATTTGGTAATGCCGAGATTGAAACTCATATCCATTGCTTCAGGCAAGAAGTTGAGATTTTGTCGAGAGCTGAATTTATGCCAAAATATTAACATATCGGTTAGACCTGCTAATCTTGCGGAACCTTTAATCAGAAAAAAAGATGTTCGGCTAAGACTCTGCACCTTGGACGAGATATGACGCACTTCGTTTTTTTTTGGACCAACTGGACCACTCTGGCACGCTAGACAGTTGTTCGAGTGGATCGACTACCAGACAACACGTGAGTGACGCGGTGCAATGGCCAGAAAAAGTAGAAGTGCAGGCAAAGCAGCTATGTGCATCTCTTCTGATCCGTTGGGGCTCTGAACAGCTCCCTGGGATGGTGCTCATCTTGTACTTGGTAGTCTTACATCCTTCTCAAAACGCTAATCCAGTTACATCAGAGGTGGTCCGGTATAGTACACGACAGGGCTGTAACACACCAATGGTGCATAAAAGTAAAATCTCAAAAGGAAGCAGGATAAAGGATGGCATCTTTCAATCCCATTTGGTATGGGTCACGCATTCTACTTACATGAGTATTTGGCCTATACAATACTTGCTGTGGCCAGCCGGTGGATCGCACTGTGTTTTTCCTTCCCATACGAGTCTGATACCATTCATTGAATCCGGAGAGCGATGAAGGGCTTGGTTGGTCTTGGCGCAGAGTCCGAATCAGGAACCCGGGAAACGGAATCGAGTGTGCGCGACAGTCGGCGCCTCCTCCAACTGCGCTACCATGCGTCTACATGAAATTTTATTTATTTTTTTACCTGAGACAACATATCATATCTGGTTGTGGTGCTTGGTGATCCCCAGGGATGTACGGAACTCCCGCTTCCTTGTCCTATATTCCGGTTTCCTCCCATTTTTAAGTTCTTCTGTTCCGGATTCCGTGTTCCGTTCTCCTTGAAAACATTTCCGCACATCCCTGGTTATCCCCCAGCACTTACATAGCCTCTCCACCGAATAAACCTTACGAATGTCACGAACGCGAATACCGTACGAATGCCGTTGCGGGCAGCTTTGGCCATAGTGTAGCTAGTCAAAGTGCTTCTTAAAAGAAGGAAACAAAGATTTATTAAGTACAATATTTACAATACATAGTCTCCAGCATGTCTTTCAAAAGTAGAAAAAATCGAAAAAACTACAGGTGCAGTGCGCTAGTTTGCAGCGTCAATTTCTCGAAGCACGGCAGGTAGGTGAGCGATGAGGTCAGTGGTAATCATTGACCGGCCGATAGATGAATATGCCATTTTGGCACAGCGGCGGACCAACTGGCTAGATGCCAAGCTGGCAGCGATCTTCGCCTCCTTCATGGAGGACAACCTGAAAGAAACAGCTACAGTAATTCGGAAACCTTGCACCAAGCAAAACTTGGTCAGAAAATAAGGTCATCAGGTTACAGAATCTGCGACTGGAAGGG